>JASSZA010000413.1:0-21558 GCA_031835075.1 Saguinus oedipus
TCTTTTCTTTTTACACCGGCTGCTCTGTGACCTCCAAAATTAGTCTCGAACCCGTGACCTCACGATCTGCCTGCCTTGGCATTCTATGTGCTGGGATTACCGGCTTGAGCAGCAGAGCACAAGCCAAATTCTGTTTCTGTTTTCAAGACTGTGTTTCACCATGTTGAACGGGCGGGTCTCGAACAGACAGCTTCTCCTGATGGACCCATCTGTATCTTCGAGGCACCTGAATGACAGGCTGCCATCAGCCATTGTGCCCTGCCATCCAATTTTATTTTTTAAAAAGGAATCAGAGGGACAGTGCCGGGTGCTGACACACAGGCCAGCAATCTTAGCATTTTGGGAACCCGTGTTGGGCGAGTTACCTGAGGTCAGGAGTTCGGGGTAAGCCTGAGATTTCAATTGAAAACACACCTCACATGAAAAAAAAAGAAAACACTAAAACAAAAGAAAACTAATTAGACTGAAGTGTATGTGATTGAAACAAAACGAGGTACCCCAGGACAAAACACCCAGCCACGCCGTTCTTTATTACCTAATTTTTTCCTCTTTCCACCAATGCTGGAGTGCAACAGGTTGATGTTTAATTATTGCAACACCTTCCTTTTGGGTTCAAGCGATTGTCTTGACAATGCCTTTCCCATACCTGGGGTTTCAAATGTCCACTCCACCAGGTGCATCTAACATTATATTTTTATTTTTTTGTATCTCCAAACTATGTTTATTTCATTTACACAAACATGACAGAACAAACAAAAAAATACAGAACGCTGCAACCGTGTGCATCTGAATTTTGCACTGAGACCACGCGGCCTTCTGTGTAGCGTTTCAATTTCAGAGTAATTGCTTTCGAAACGACCACATGCCAAGCCCAACTCAGCTGTTTTATGTCTTTCTGTTTTTTTTTCTTTTATTATAGGGAGCGGGCTAAGCAGTGTCTTTCGAGGCGAGTCTCGAACCTGAGACCTCAGGATCCGCCTGTCTTCGCATTCTATGTTCTGGGACTGGAGGCTTCAGCCGCGGAGCCCAACCGAAACTGTGATTTGTTTTAAAGAAAGAGTTTCACCATGTTGGTCAAGCGGTTCTCAAACCCACAATTTCTGGTGATCCGCAAGCCTTTATTTTGGAAGCGCTTGAATGACAGGCTACACTGAGCCAGCGTGCTCGGCTGTCTGAATTTATTATTAAAAAAAAAGTCACAGAGAATGTTCCGGGTGCTGCCACTCTTGCCAGCAAACTTGGCACTTTGGGAGGCCGAGTTTGCCAGGTTCCCTGAGGTCACGAGTCTGAGGACAGTCTGAGCCTTCCAGTGAAATTTTACCTCACATAATAAAACAGAAAAATAGAGAAAAGTAATCAGACTGATGAGTGTGTGCAATTAAACCAAACGAGGTGCTGAGACACGCCAACCCCAGCCCCGCCTTTTTTATTGTGTGCTTTTTTTATCTTGTCTGCAAGGCTGGAGTTCAACAGTGCGAACATTTGTTATTGGAACACCTGCCCTTTGGGTTCAACCGATTTTTCTCCCAATGCCCTTCAAGTAGCTGGGTTTGCAGATGTCCATACCACCACGTCCAGCTTATTTTCTATATTTAATATTTTGTATCTATAATCTATCTTTATTTGATTTTCACAGAACAGTCAAAATGAAGAAAAATATACAAAAAGCTGCAATTTTTTTGTATGTCATTTTTAAGCTATAATCACGACAGCCTTCTGTGAAGCGTCCCAATTTAAATGTACGTTCTTCCGAAGTGAGTACATACCAAGCCCAGCTCAGCTTTTTAATTTTAACCTTTTTTTTTTCTTTAGAGAGCGGCTGCTCTGTGGCCTCCAACATTAGTCTAGAACCCGTGACCTCAGGATCTGCCTGATTTCGGATTCTATGTGCGAAATTACAGGCTTGTGCCGCCGAGCCCAAGCCAAATTCTCTTTCTGTTTTAAAGACTGTGTTTCACCATGTTGATCGGGCGGGTCTCGAACACGCAGCTTATCCTGATCGGCCCGTCTGTATCTTCGAGGCGCCTGAATGACAGTCTGCCGTGAGCCATCGTGCCCGGCCGTCCAATTTTATTTTGAAAAAAGGAATCAGAGAGACTGTGCCGGGCGCTGCCACAGACGCCAGCGATCTTAGCATTTTGGGAGGCCCTGGTGGCCGGGTTTCCTGAGGTCAGGAGGTCGAGGTACGCCTGAGATTTCCGGGGAAGAGCCACCTTACATAAAAAAGCAGAAAAACAAAAGATCAGTTATCAGACTGAGGAGTGTGTGCAATTAAACAAAACGAGGTGCTCGGGGACACCACACACAGCCCCGCCTTTCTTTATTAGCTACTGTTTTCCTCTTTTCACCCCTGCTGGAGGGCAACACCGCGATCTTTGGTTATTGCGACATCTGCATATTGGGTTCAAGTGATTGTCTTGCCAATGCTCTTCAAGTAGTTGGGGTTTCAATTGTCCACACCACCAGGTAAAGCTAAATTTTTCTTTGTATTTTTTTATACCTCCAATCTATGTTGATTTGATTTCCACAAACATGACACAACGAAGAAAAAATACGGAACTCTGCAACCCCGTGCGTGTCATTTCGGCACTGCGACCACGCGGCCTTCTGTGTAGCGTTTCCATTTCAGAGTAGATGCTTCCGCAGCGATCACATGCCAAGCCCAGCTCAGCTGTTTTATGTCTTTCTGTGTTGTTGTCATTGTTGTTGTTGTTGTTGTCTGTTTATTAGAGGGCAAAGGCTAAGCTGTGTCTTTCGAGGCCAGTCTCGAACCTGTGACCTCAGGATCCGCCTGCCTTTGCATTCTATGTGCTGGGACTGGAGGTTTGAGCCGCGGATCCCAACCCAAATTGTGTTTTTATTTGTAAGAGAAAGTTTCACCATGTTGGTCAAGCAGGTCTCAAACCCGCAACTTCTGGTGATCCGTCCGCCTTTATTTTCAGAGCGCCTGAATGACAGGCTACCCTGAGCCACCGTGCCCGGCTGTCTCATTTTACTGTGAAAAAAGAAATCACAGAGAATGTGCCGGGTGCTGCCACTCTTGCCAGGAAACTTAGCACTTTGTGAGACCCAGGTGGCCCAGTTTCCTGAGGTCACGAGTTCCATTTCAGCCTCAACATTCCAGTGAAAACCTACCTCACAAAATAAAACAGAAAAGAAAAGAACAGCAATCAGACTGATGAGTGTGTGCAACTGAAACCAAACGAGGTGCCGGTACACTCCAACCCCAGCCCCGATTTTATTTATTTTTCACTTTTATCTCTTGTCACAAAGGCTGGAGTCCAAGAGTGCAAAATTTTCTTATTGGGACACCTGCTCTTGGTGTTTAAGCGATTTTTCTCCCAATGCCCTTCAAGTAGCTGGGTTAGCAGGTGTCCATTCAACCACGTCCAGATTAATTTCTATATTTAAGGTTTTGTACCTCCAATCTATCTTTATTTGATATTCACAGAAGAGTCAAAATGAATAAAAAATATACAAACAGCTGCATTTTCCTGTGTGTCGTTTTTAAGCTCCGACCACGACAGCCTTCAGTGTAGCATCCCAATTTTACTGTAGGTGCTTCCGAAGTGAATACATGCCGAGCCCAGCTCAGCTTTTTAATGATTTTCATTTGTTTTCTTTTCTTTTTACACCTGCTGCTCTGTGACCTCCAAAATTAGTCTCGAACCCGTGACCTCACGATCTGCCTGCCTTGGCATTCTATGTGCTGGGATTACCGGCTTGAGCAGCAGAGCACAAGCCAAATTCTGTTTCTGTTTTCAAGACTGTGTTTCACCATGTTGAACGGGCGGGTCTCGAACAGACAGCTTCTCCTGATGGACCCATCTGTATCTTCGAGGCACCTGAATGACAGGCTGCCATCAGCCATTGTGCCCTGCCATCCAATTTTATTTTTTAAAAAGGAATCAGAGGGACAGTGCCGGGTGCTGACACACAGGCCAGCAATCTTAGCATTTTGGGAACCCGTGTTGGGCGAGTTACCTGAGGTCAGGAGTTCGGGGTAAGCCTGAGATTTCAATTGAAAACACACCTCACATGAAAAAAAAAGAAAACACTAAAACAAAAGAAAACTAATTAGACTGAAGTGTATGTGATTGAAACAAAACGAGGTACCCCAGGACAAAACACCCAGCCCCGCCGTTCTTTATTACCTAATTTTTTCCTCTTTCCACCAATGCTGGAGTGCAACAGGTTGATGTTTAATTATTGCAACACCTTCCTTTTGGGTTCAAGCGATTGTCTTGACAATGCCTTTCCCATACCTGGGGTTTCAAATGTCCACTCCACCAGGTGCATCTAACATTATATTTTTATTTTTTTGTATCTCCAAACTATGTTTATTTCATTTACACAAACATGACAGAACAAACAAAAAAATACAGAACGCTGCAACCGTGTGCATCTGAATTTTGCACTGAGACCACGCGGCCTTCTGTGTAGCGTTTCAATTTCAGAGTAATTGCTTTCGAAACGACCACATGCCAAGCCCAACTCAGCTGTTTTATGTCTTTCTGTTTTTTTTTCTTTTATTATAGGGAGCGGGCTAAGCAGTGTCTTTCGAGGCGAGTCTCGAACCTGAGACCTCAGGATCCGCCTGCCTTCGCATTCTATGTTCTGGGACTGGAGGCTTCAGCTGCGGAGCCCAACCGAAACTGTGATTTGTTTTAAAGAAAGAGTTTCACCATGTTGGTCAAGCGGTTCTCAAACCCACAATTTCTGGTGATCCGCAAGCCTTTATTTTGGAAGCGCTTGAATGACAGGCTACACTGAGCCAGCGTGCTCGGCTGTCTGAATTTATTATTAAAAAAAAAGTCACAGAGAATGTTCCGGGTGCTGCCACTCTTGCCAGCAAACTTGGCACTTTGGGAGGCCGAGTTTGCCAGGTTCCCTGAGGTCACGAGTCTGAGGACAGTCTGAGCCTTCCAGTGAAATTTTACCTCACATAATAAAACAGAAAAATAGAGAAAAGTAATCAGACTGATGAGTGTGTGCAATTAAACCAAACGAGGTGCTGAGACACGCCAACCCCAGCCCCGCCTTTTTTATTGTGTGCTTTTTTTATCTTGTCTGCAAGGCTGGAGTTCAACAGTGCGAACATTTCTTATTGGAACACCTGCCCTTTGGGTTCAACCGATTTTTCTCCCAATGCCCTTCAAGTAGCTGGGTTTGCAGATGTCCATACCACCACGTCCAGCTTATTTTCTATATTTAATATTTTGTATCTATAATCTATCTTTATTTGATTTTCACAGAACAGTCAAAATGAAGAAAAATATACAAAAAGCTGCAATTTTTTTGTATGTCATTTTTAAGCTATAATCACGACAGCCTTCTGTGAAGCGTCCCAATTTAAATGTACGTTCTTCCGAAGTGAGTACATACCAAGCCCAGCTCAGCTTTTTAATGTTAACCTTTTTTTTTTCTTTAGAGAGCGGCTGCTCTGTGGCCTCCAACATTAGTCTAGAACCCGTGACCTCAGGATCTGCCTGATTTCGGATTCTATGTGCGAAATTACAGGCTTGTGCCGCCGAGCCCAAGCCAAATTCTCTTTCTGTTTTAAAGACTGTGTTTCACCATGTTGATCGGGCGGGTCTCGAACACGCAGCTTATCCTGATCGGCCCGTCTGTATCTTCGAGGCGCCTGAATGACAGTCTGCCGTGAGCCATCGTGCCCGGCCGTCCAATTTTATTTTGAAAAAAGGAATCAGAGAGACTGTGCCGGGCGCTGCCACAGACGCCAGCGATCTTAGCATTTTGGGAGGCCCTGGTGGCCGGGTTTCCTGAGGTCAGGAGGTCGAGGTACGCCTGAGATTTCCGGGGAAGAGCCACCTTACATAAAAAAGCAGAAAAACAAAAGATCAGTTATCAGACTGAGGAGTGTGTGCAATTAAACAAAACGAGGTGCTCGGGGACACCACACACAGCCCCGCCTTTCTTTATTAGCTACTGTTTTCCTCTTTTCACCCCTGCTGGAGGGCAACACCGCGATCTTTGGTTATTGCGACATCTGCATATTGGGTTCAAGTGATTGTCTTGCCAATGCTCTTCAAGTAGTTGGGGTTTCAATTGTCCACACCACCAGGTAAAGCTAAATTTTTCTTTGTATTTTTTTATACCTCCAATCTATGTTGATTTGATTTCCACAAACATGACACAACGAAGAAAAAATACGGAACTCTGCAACCCCGTGCGTGTCATTTCGGCACTGCGACCACGCGGCCTTCTGTGTAGCGTTTCCATTTCAGAGTAGATGCTTCCGCAGCGATCACATGCCAAGCCCAGCTCAGCTGTTTTATGTCTTTCTGTGTTGTTGTCATTGTTGTTGTTGTTGTTGTCTGTTTATTAGAGGGCAAAGGCTAAGCTGTGTCTTTCGAGGCCAGTCTCGAACCTGTGACCTCAGGATCCGCCTGCCTTTGCATTCTATGTGCTGGGACTGGAGGTTTGAGCCGCGGATCCCAACCCAAATTGTGTTTTTATTTGTAAGAGAAAGTTTCACCATGTTGGTCAAGCAGGTCTCAAACCCGCAACTTCTGGTGATCCGTCCGCCTTTATTTTCAGAGCGCCTGAATGACAGGCTACCCTGAGCCACCGTGCCCGGCTGTCTCATTTTACTGTGAAAAAAGAAATCACAGAGAATGTGCCGGGTGCTGCCACTCTTGCCAGGAAACTTAGCACTTTGTGAGACCCAGGTGGCCCAGTTTCCTGAGGTCACGAGTTCCATTTCAGCCTCAACATTCCAGTGAAAACCTACCTCACAAAATAAAACAGAAAAGAAAAGAACAGCAATCAGACTGATGAGTGTGTGCAACTGAAACCAAACGAGGTGCCGGTACACTCCAACCCCAGCCCCGATTTTATTTATTTTTCACTTTTATCTCTTGTCACAAAGGCTGGAGTCCAAGAGTGCAAAATTTTCTTATTGGGACACCTGCTCTTGGTGTTTAAGCGATTTTTCTCCCAATGCCCTTCAAGTAGCTGGGTTAGCAGGTGTCCATTCAACCACGTCCAGATTAATTTCTATATTTAAGGTTTTGTACCTCCAATCTATCTTTATTTGATATTCACAGAAGAGTCAAAATGAATAAAAAATATACAAACAGCTGCATTTTCCTGTGTGTCGTTTTTAAGCTCCGACCACGACAGCCTTCAGTGTAGCATCCCAATTTTACTGTAGGTGCTTCCGAAGTGAATACATGCCGAGCCCAGCTCAGCTTTTTAATGATTTTCATTTGTTTTCTTTTCTTTTTACACCGGCTGCTCTGTGACCTCCAAAATTAGTCTCGAACCCGTGACCTCACGATCTGCCTGCCTTGGCATTCTATGTGCTGGGATTACCGGCTTGAGCAGCAGAGCACAAGCCAAATTCTGTTTCTGTTTTCAAGACTGTGTTTCACCATGTTGAACGGGCGGGTCTCGAACAGACAGCTTCTCCTGATGGACCCATCTGTATCTTCGAGGCACCTGAATGACAGGCTGCCATCAGCCATTGTGCCCTGCCGTCCAATTTTATTTTTTAAAAAGGAATCAGAGGGACAGTGCCGGGTGCTGACACACAGGCCAGCAATCTTAGCATTTTGGGAACCCGTGTTGGGCGAGTTACCTGAGGTCAGGAGTTCGGGGTAAGCCTGAGATTTCAATTGAAAACACACCTCACATGAAAAAAAAAGAAAACACTAAAACAAAAGAAAACTAATTAGACTGAAGTGTATGTGATTGAAACAAAACGAGGTACCCCAGGACAAAACACCCAGCCACGCCGTTCTTTATTACCTAATTTTTTCCTCTTTCCACCAATGCTGGAGTGCAACAGGGTGATGTTTAATTATTGCAACACCTTCCTTTTGGGTTCAAGCGATTGTCTTGACAATGCCTTTCCCATACCTGGGGTTTCAAATGTCCACTCCACCAGGTGCATCTAACATTATATTTTTATTTTTTTGTATCTCCAAACTATGTTTATTTTATTTACACAAACATGACAGAACAAACAAAAAAATACAGAACGCTGCAACCGTGTGCATCTGAATTTTGCACTGAGACCACGCGGCCTTCTGTGTAGCGTTTCAATTTCAGAGTAATTGCTTTCGAAACGACCACATGCCAAGCCCAACTCAGCTGTTTTATGTCTTTCTGTTTTTTTTTCTTTTATTATAGGGAGCGGGCTAAGCAGTGTCTTTCGAGGCGAGTCTCGAACCTGAGACCTCAGGATCCGCCTGCCTTCGCATTCTATGTTCTGGGACTGGAGGCTTCAGCCGCGGAGCCCAACCGAAACTGTGATTTGTTTTAAAGAAAGAGTTTCACCATGTTGGTCAAGCGGTTCTCAAACCCACAATTTCTGGTGATCCGCAAGCCTTTATTTTGGAAGCGCTTGAATGACAGGCTACACTGAGCCAGCGTGCTCGGCTGTCTGAATTTATTATTAAAAAAAAAGTCACAGAGAATGTTCCGGGTGCTGCCACTCTTGCCAGCAAACTTGGCACTTTGGGAGGCCGAGTTTGCCAGGTTCCCTGAGGTCACGAGTCTGAGGACAGTCTGAGCCTTCCAGTGAAATTTTACCTCACATAATAAAACAGAAAAATAGAGAAAAGTAATCAGACTGATGAGTGTGTGCAATTAAACCAAACGAGGTGCTGAGACACGCCAACCCCAGCCCCGCCTTTTTTATTGTGTGCTTTTTTTATCTTGTCTGCAAGGCTGGAGTTCAACAGTGCGAACATTTCTTATTGGAACACCTGCCCTTTGGGTTCAACCGATTTTTCTCCCAATGCCCTTCAAGTAGCTGGGTTTGCAGATGTCCATACCACCACGTCCAGCTTATTTTCTATATTTAATATTTTGTATCTATAATCTATCTTTATTTGATTTTCACAGAACAGTCAAAATGAAGAAAAATATACAAAAAGCTGCAATTTTTTTGTATGTCATTTTTAAGCTATAATCACGACAGCCTTCTGTGAAGCGTCCCAATTTAAATGTACGTTCTTCCGAAGTGAGTACATACCAAGCCCAGCTCAGCTTTTTAATGTTAACCTTTTTTTTTTCTTTAGAGAGCGGCTGCTCTGTGGCCTCCAACATTAGTCTAGAACCCGTGACCTCAGGATCTGCCTGATTTCGGATTCTATGTGCGAAATTACAGGCTTGTGCCGCCGAGCCCAAGCCAAATTCTCTTTCTGTTTTAAAGACTGTGTTTCACCATGTTGATCGCGCGGGTCTCGAACACGCAGCTTATCCTGATCGGCCCGTCTGTATCTTCGAGGCGCCTGAATGACAGTCTGCCGTGAGCCATCGTGCCCGGCCGTCCAATTTTATTTTGAAAAAAGGAATCAGAGAGACTGTGCCGGGCGCTGCCACAGACGCCAGCGATCTTAGCATTTTGGGAGGCCCTGGTGGCCGGGTTTCCTGAGGTCAGGAGGTCGAGGTACGCCTGAGATTTCCGGGAAAGTGCCACCTTACATAAAAAAGCAGAAAAACAAAAGATCAGTTATCAGACTGAGGAGTGTGTGCAATTAAACAAAACGAGGTGCCCGGGGACACCACACACAGCCCCGCCTTTCTTTATTAGCTACTGTTTTCCTCTTTTCACCCCTGCTGGAGGGCAACACCGCGATCTTTGGTTATTGCGACACCTGCATTTTGGGTTCAAGTGATTGTCTTGCCAATGCTCTTCAAGTAGTTGGGGTTTCAATTGTCCACACCACCAGGTAAAGCTAAATTTTTCTTTGTATTTTTTTATACCTCCAATCTATGTTGATTTGATTTCCACAAACATGACACAACGAAGAAAAAATAGGGAACTCTGCAACCCCGTGCGTGTCATTTCGGCACTGCGACCACGCGGCCTTCTGTGTAGCGTTTCCATTTCAGAGTAGATGCTTCCGCAGCGATCACATGCCAAGCCCAGCTCAGCTGTTTTATATCTTTCTGTTTTTTTGTCATTGTTGTTGTTGTTGTTGTCTGTTTATTAGAGGGCAAAGGCTAAGCTGTGTCTTTCGAGGCCAGTCTCGAACCTGTGACCTCAGGATCCGCCTGCCTTTGCATTCTATGTGCTGGGACTGGAGGTTTGAGCCGCGGATCCCAACCCAAATTGTGTTTTCATTTGTAAGAGAAAGTTTCACCATGTTGGTCAAGCAGGTCTCCAACCCGCAACTTCTGGTGATCCGCCCGCCTTTATTTTCAGAGCGCCTGAATGACAGTCTACCCTGAGCCACCGTGCCCGGCTGTCTCATTTTACTGTGAAAAAAGAAATCACAGAGAATGTGCCGGGTGCTGCCACACTTCGCAGGAAAATTAGCATTTTGGGAGACCCAGGTGGCCCAGTTTCCTGAGGTCAAGAGTTCCATTTCAGCCTCAACATTCCATTGAAAACCTACCTCACAAAATAAAACAGAAAAGAAAAGAACAGCAATCAGACTGATGAGTGTGTGCAACTGAAACCAAACGAGGTGCCGGTACACTCCAACCCCAGCCCCGATTTTATTTATTTTTCACTTTTATCTCTTGTCACAAAGGCTGGAGTCCAAGAGTGCAAAATTTTCTTATTGGGACACCTGCTCTTTGTGTTCAAGCGATTTTTCTCCCAATGCCCTTCAAGTAGCTGTGTTAGCAGGTGTCCATTCCACCACGTCCAGCTTAATTTCTATATTTAATGTTTTGTACCTCCAATCTAACTTTATTTGATTTTCACAGAACAGTCAAAATGAAGAAAAAATATACAAACAGCTGCATTTTCCTGTGTGTCGTTTTTAAGCTCCGACCACGACAGCCTTCAGTGTAGCATCCCAATTTTACTGTAGGTGCTTCCGAAGTGAATACATGCCGAGCCCAGCTCAGCTTTTTAATGATTTTCATTTGTTTTCTTTTCTTTTTACACCGGCTGCTCTGTGGCCTCCAAAATTAGTCTCGAACCCGTGACCTCACGATCTGCCTGCCTTGGCATTCTATGTGCTGGGATTACCGGCTTGAGCAGCAGAGCACAAGCCAAATTCTGTTTTTGTTTTCAAGACTGTGTTTCACCATGTTGAACGGGCGGGTCTCGAACAGACAGCTTCTCCTGATGGACCCATCTGTATCTTCGAGGCACCTGAATGACAGGCTGCCATCAGCCATTGTGCCCTGCCGTCCAATTTTATTTTTTAAAAAGGAATCAGAGAGACAGTGCCGGGTGCTGACACACAGGCCAACAATCTTAGCATTTTGGGAACCCGTGTTGGGCGAGATTCCTGAGGTCAGGAGTTCGGGGTAAGCCTGAGATTTCAATTGAAAGCACACCTCACATGAAAAAAAAAGAAAACACTAAAACAAAAGAAAACTAATTAGACTGAAGTGTATGTGATTGAAACAAAACGAGGTACCCCAGGACAAAACACCCAGCCCCGCCGTTCTTTATTACCTAAATTTTTCCTCTTTCCACCAATGCTGGAGTGCAACAGGGTGATGTTTAATTATTGCAACACCTTCCTTTTGGGTTCAAGCGATTGTCTTGACAATGCCTTTCCCATACCTGGGGTTTCAAATGTCTACTCCACCAGGTGAAGCTAACATTATATTTTTATTTTTTTGTATCTCCAAACTATGTTTATTTTATTTCCACAAACATGACAGAACAAACAAAAAAATACAGAACGCTGCAACCCTGTGCATCTGAATTTTGCACTGAGACCACGCGGCCTTCTGTGTAGCGTTTCAATTTCAGAGTAATTGCTTTCGAAACGACCACATGCCAAGCCCAACTCAGCTGTTTTATGTCTTTCTGTTTTTTTTTCTTTTATTATAGGGAGCGGGCTAAGCAGTGTCTTTCGAGGCGAGTCTCGAACCTGAGACCTCAGGATCCACCTGCCTTCGCATTCTATGTGCTGGGACTGGAGGCTTCAGCCGCGGAGCCCAACCCAAACTGTGTTTTGTTTTAAAGAAAGAGTTTCACCATGTTGGTCAAGCGGTTCTCAAACCCACAATTTCTGGTGATCCGCAAGCCTTTATTTTGGAAGCGCCTGAATGACAGGCTACCCTAAGCCAGGGTGCTCGGCTGTCTGAATTTATTATTAAAAAATAAAGTCACAGAGAATGTTCCGGGTGCTGCCACTCTTGACAGCAAACTTGGCACTTTGGGAGGCCGAGGTTGCCAGGTTCCCTGAGGTCACGATTCTGAGGACAGTCTGAGCCTTCCAGTGAAATTTTACCTCACATAATAAAACAGAAAAATAGAGAAAAGTAATCAGACTGATGAGTGTGTGCAATTAAACCAAACGAGGTGCTGAGACACGCCAACCCCAGCCTCGCCTTTCTTTATTGTGTGCTTTTTTTCTCTTGTCACCAAGGCTGGAGTTCAACAGTGCGAACATTTCTTATTGGAACACCTGCCCTTTGGGTTCAACCGATTTTTCTCCCAGTGCCCTTCAAGTAGCTGGGTTTGCAGATGTCCATACCACCACGTCCAGCTTATTTTCTATATTTAATATTTTGTACCTATAATCTATCTTTATTTGATTTTCACAGAACAGTCAAAATGAAGAAAAATATACAAAAAGCTGCAATATTTTTGTATGTCATTTTTAAGCTATGACAACGACAGCCTTCTGTGAAGCATCCCAATTTAAATGTACGTTCTTCCGAAGTGAGTACATACCAAACCCAGCTCAGCTTTTTAATGTTAACCTTTTTTATTCTTTATAGAGCGGCTGCTCTGTGGCGTCCAACATTAGTCTAGAACCCGTGACCTCAGGATATGCCTGATTTCGGATTCTATGTGCTGAAATTACAGGCTTGTGCCGCCGAGCCCAAGCCAAATTCTCTTTCTGTTTTAAAGACTGTGTTTCACCATGTTGATCGGGCGGGTTTCGAACACGCAGCTTATCCTGATCGGCCCGTCTGTATCTTCGAGGCGCCTGAATGACAGTCTGCCGTGAGCCATCGTGCCCGGCCGTCCAATTTTATTTTTAAAAAAGGAATCAGAGAGACTGTGCCGGGCGCTGCCACAGACGCCAGCGATCTTAGCGTTTTGGGAGGCCGTGGTGCCCGGGTTTCCTGAGGTCAGGAGGTCGAGGTACGCCGGAGATTTCCGGGGAAGAGTCACCTTACATAAAAAAGCAGAAAAACAAAAGATCAGTTATCAGACTGAGGAGTGTGTGCAATTAAACAAAACGAGGTGCCCGGGGACACCACACACAGCCCCGCCTTTCTTTATTACCTACTGTTTTCCTCTTTTCACCCATGCTGGAGGGCAACACCGCGATCTGTTGTTATGGCGACACCTGCATTTTGGGTTCAAGCGATTGTCTTGCCAATGCTCTTCAAGTAGTTGGGGTTTCAAGTGTCCACACCACCAGGTAAAGCTAATATTTTCTTTGTATTTTTTTATACCTCCAATCTATGTTGATTTGATTTCCACAAACATGACACAACGAAGTAAAAATACGGAACTCTGCAACCCCGTGCGTGTCATTTCGGCACTGCGACCACGCGGCCTTCTGTGTAGCGTTTCCATTTCAGAGTAGATGCTTCCGCAGCGATCACATGCCAAGCCCAGCTCAGCTGTTTTATGTCTTTCTGTTTTCTTGTCATTGTTGTTGTTGTTGTTGTTGTTGTTGTCTGTTTATTAGAGGGCGAAGGCTAAGCTGTGTCTTTCGAGGCCAGTCTCGAACCTGTGACCTCAGGATCCGCCTGCCTTTGCATTCTATGTGCTGGGACTAGAGGCTTGAGCCGCGGAACCCAACCCAAATTGTGTTTTTATTTGTAAGAGAAAGTTTCACCATGTTGGTCAAGCAGGTCTCAAACCCGCAACTTCTGGTGATCCGCCCGCCTTTATTTTCAGAGCGCCTGAATGACAGGCTACCCTGAGCCACCGTGCCCGGCTGTCTCATTTTACTGTGAAAAAAGAAATCACACAGAATGTGCCGGGTGCTGCCACTCTTGCCAGGAAACTTAGCACTTTGTGAGACCCAGGTGGCCCAGTTTCCTGAGGTCACGAGTTCCATTTCAGCCTCAACATTCCAGTGAAAACCTACCTCACAAAATAAAACAGAAAAGAAAAGAACAGCAATCAGACTGATGAGTGTGTGCAACTGAAACCAAACGAGGTGCCGGTACACTCCAACCCCAGCCCCGATTTTATTTATTTTTCACTTTTATCTCTTGTCACAAAGGCTGGAGTCCAAGAGTGCAAAATTTTCTTATTGGGACACCTGCTCTTTGTGTTTAAGCGATTTTTCTCCCAATGCCCTTCAAGTAGCTGGGTTAGCAGGTGTCCATTCAACCACGTCCAGATTAATTTCTATATTTAAGGTTTTGTACCTCCAATCTATCTTTATTTGATATTCACAGAAGAGTCAAAATGTATAAAAAATATACAAACAGCTGCATTTTCCTGTGTGTCGTTTTTAAGCTCCGACCACGACAGCCTTCAGTGTAGCATCCCAATTTTACTGTAGGTGCTTCCGAAGTGAATACATGCCGAGCCCATGTCAGCTTTTTAATGATTTTCATTTGTTTTCTTTTCTTTTTACACCGGCTGCTCTGTGGCCTCCAAAATTAGTCTCGAACACGTGACCTCACGATCTGCCTGCCTTGGCATTCTATGTGCTGGGATTACCGGCTTGAGCAGCAGACCACAAGCCAAATTCTGTTTTTGTTTTCAAGACTGTGTTTCACCATGTTGAATGGGCGGGTCTCGAACGGACAGCTTCTCCTGATGGACCCATCTGTATCTTCGAGGCACCTGAATGACAGGCTGCCATCAGCCATTGAGCCCTGCCGTCCAATTTCATTTTTTTAAAAAGGAATCAGAGAGACAGTGCCGGGTGCTGACACACAGGCCAACAACCTTAGCATTTTGGGAACCCGTGTTTGGCGAGTTTCCTGAGGTCAGGAGTTCGGGGTAAGCCTGAGATTTCAATTGAAAACACACCTCACATGAAAAAAAAAGAAAACACTAAAACAAAAGAAAACTAATTAGACTGAAGTGTATGTGATTGAAACAAAACGAGGTACCCCAGGACAAAACACCCAGCCCCGCCGTTCTTTATTACCTAATTTTTTCCTCTTTCCACCAATGCTGGAGTGCAACAGGGTGATGTTTAATTATTGCAACACCTTCCTTTTGGGTTCAAGCGATTGTCTTGACAATGCCTTTCCCATACCTGGGGTTTCAAATGTCCACTCCACCAGGTGCATCTAACATTATATTTTTATTTTTTTGTATCTCCAAACTATGTTTATTTTATTTACACAAACATGACAGAACAAACAAAAAAATACAGAACGCTGCAACCGTGTGCATCTGAATTTTGCACTGAGACCACGCGGCCTTCTGTGTAGCGTTTCAATTTCAGAGTAATTGCTTTCGAAACGACCACATGCCAAGCCCAACTCAGCTGTTTTATGTCTTTCTGTTTTTTTTTTCTTTTATTATAGGGAGCGGGCTAAGCAGTGTCTTTCGAGGCGAGTCTCGAACCTGAGACCTCAGGATCCGCCTGCCTTCGCATTCTATGTTCTGGGACTGGAGGCTTCAGCCTCGGAGCCCAACCGAAACTGTGATTTGTTTTAAAGAAAGAGTTTCACCATGTTGGTCAAGCTGTTCTCAAACCCACAATTTCTGGTGATCCGCAAGCCTTTATTTTGGGAGCACCTGAATGACAGGCTACCCTGAGCCAGCGTGCTCGGCTGTCTGAATTTATTATTAAAAAAAAGTCACAGAGAATGTTCCGGGTGCTGAAACTCTTGCCAGCAAACTTGGCACTTTGGGAGGCCGAGTTTGCCAGGTTCCCTGAGGTCACGAGTCTGAGGACAGTCTGAGCCTTCCAGTGAAATTTTACCTCATATAATAAAACAGAAAAATAGAGAAAAGTAATCAGACTGATGAGTGTGTGCAATTAAACCAAACGAGGTGCTGAGACACGCCAACCCCAGCCCCGCCTTTTTTATTGTGTGCTTTTTTTCTCTTGTCTGCAAGGCTGGAGTTCAACAGTGCGAACATTTCTTATTGGAACACCTGCCCTTTGGGTTCAACCGATTTTTCTCCCAATGCCCTTCAAGTAGCTGGGTTTGCAGATGTCCATACCACCACGTCCAGCTTATTTTCTATATTTAATATTTTGTACCTATAATCTATCTTTATTTGATTTTCACAGAACAGTCAAAATGAAGAAAAATATACAAAAAGCTGCAATTATTTTGTAAGTCATTTTTAAGCTATAATCACGACAGCCTTCTGTGAAGCGTCCCAATTTAAATGTACGTTCTTCCTAAGTGAGTACATACCAAGCCCAGCTCAGCTTTTTAATGTTAACCTTTTTTTTTTCTTTAGAGAGCGGCTGCTATGTGGCCTCCAACATTAGTCTAGAACCCGTGACCTCAGGATCTGCCTGATTTCGGATTCTATGTGCGAAATTACAGGCTTGTGCCGCCGAGCCCAAGCCAAATTCTCTTTCTGTTTTAAAGACTGTGTTTCACCATGTTGATCAGGCGGGTCTCGAACACGCAGCTTATCCTGATCGGCCCGTCTGTATCTTCGAGGCGCCTGAATGACAGTCTGCCGTGAGCCATCGTGCCCGGCCGTCCAATTTTATTTTGAAAAAAGGAATCAGAGAGACTGTGCCGGGCGCTGCCACAGACGCCAGCGATCTTAGCATTTTGGGAGGCCCTGGTGGCCGGGTTTCCTGAGGTCAGGAGGTCGAGGTACGCCTGAGATTTCCGGGGAAGAGCCACCTTACATAAAAAAGCAGAAAAACAAAAGATCAGTTATCAGACTGAGGAGTGTGTGCAATTAAACAAAACGAGGTGCCCGGGGACACCACACACAGCCCCGCCTTTCTTTATTAGCTACTGTTTTCCTCTTTTCACCCCTGCTGGAGGGCAACACCGCGATCTTTGGTTATTGCGACATCTGCATATTGGGTTCAAGTGATTGTCTTGCCAATGCTCTTCAAGTAGTTGGGGTTTCAATTGTCCACACCACCAGGTAAAGCTAAATTTTTCTTTGTATTTTTTTATACCTCCAATCTATGTTGATTTGATTTCCACAAACATGACACAACGAAGAAAAAATACGGAACTCTGCAACCCCGTGTGTGTCATTTCGGCACTGCGACCACGCGGCCTTCTGTGTAGCGTTTCCATTTCAGAGTAGATGCTTCCGCAGCGATCACATGCCAAGCCCAGCTCAGCTGTTTTATGTCTTTCTGTGTTGTTGTCATTGTTGTTGTTGTTGTTGTCTGTTTATTAGAGGGCAAAGGCTAAGCTGTGTCTTTCGAGGCCAGTCTCGAACCTGTGACCTCAGGATCCGCCTGCCTTTGCATTCTATGTGCTGGGACTGGAGGTTTGAGCCGCGGATCCCAACCCAAATTGTGTTTTCATTTGTAAGAGAAAGTTTCACCATGTTGGTCAAGCAGGTCTCAAACCCGCAACTTCTGGTGATCCGCCCGCCTTTATTTTCAGAGCGCCTGAATGACAGGCTACCCTGAGCCACCGTGCCCGGCTGTCTCATTTTACTGTGAAAAAAGAAATCACAGAGAATGTGCCGGGTGCTGCCACTCTTGCCAGGAAAATTAGCATTTTGGGAGACCCAGGTGGCCCAGTTTCCTGAGGTCACGAGTTCCATTTCAGCCTCAACATTCCAGTGAAAACCTACCTCACAAAATAAAACAGAAAAGAAAAGAACAGCAATCAGACTGATGAGTGTGTGCAACTGAAACCGAACGAGGTGCCGGTACACTCCAACCCCAGCCCCGATTTTATTTATTTTTCACTTTTATCTCTTGTCACAAAGGCTGGAGTCCAAGAGTGCAAAATTTTCTTATTGGGACACCTGCTCTTTGTGTTCAAGCGATTTTTCTCCCAATGCCCTTCAAGTAGCTGTGTTAGCAGGTGTCCATTCCACCACGTCCAGCTTAATTTCTATATTTAATGTTTTGTACCTCCAATCTAACTTTATTTGATTTTCACAGAACAGTCAAAATGAAGAAAAAATATACAAACAGCTGCATTTTCCTGTGTGTCGTTTTTAAGCTCCGACCACGACAGCCTTCAGTGTAGCATCCCAATTTTACTGTAGGTGCTTCCGAAGTGAATACATGCCGAGCCCAGCTCAGCTTTTTAATAATTTTAATTTGTTTTCTTTTCTTTTTACACCGGCTGCTCTGTGGCCTCCAAAATTAGTCTCGAACCCGTGACCTCACGATCTGCCTGCCTTGGCATTCTATGTGCTGGGATTACCGGCTTGAGCAGCAGAGCACAAGCCAAATTCTGTTTTTGTTTTCAAGACTGTGTTTCACCATGTTGAACGGGCGGGTCTCGAACAGACAGCTTCTCCTGATGGACCCATCTGTATCTTCGAGGCACCTGAATGACAGGCTGCCATCAGCCATTGTGCCCTGCCGTCCAATTTTATTTTTTAAAAAGGAATCAGAGAGACAGTGCCGGGTGCTGACACACAGGCCAACAATCTTAGCATTTTGGGAACCCGTGTTGGGCGAGATTCCTGAGGTCAGGAGTTCGGGGTAAGCCTGAGATTTCAATTGAAAGCACACCTCACATGAAAAAAAAAGAAAACACTAAAACAAAAGAAAACTAATTAGACTGAAGTGTATGTGATTGAAACAAAACGAGGTACCCCAGGACAAAACACCCAGCCCCGCCGTTCTTTATTACCTAAATTTTTCCTCTTTCCACCAATGCTGGAGTGCAACAGGGTGATGTTTAATTATTGCAACACCTTCCTTTTGGGTTCAAGCGATTGTCTTGACAATGCCTTTCCCATACCTGGGGTTTCAAATGTCCACTCCACCAGGTGAAGCTAACATTATATTTTTATTTTTTTGTATCTCCAAACTATGTTTATTTTATTTCCACAAACATGACAGAACAAACAAAAAAATACAGAACGCTGCAACCGTGTGCATCTGAATTTTGCACTGAGACCACGCGGCCTTCTGTGTAGCGTTTCAATTTCAGAGTAATTGCTTTCGAAACGACCACATGCCAAGCCCAACTCAGCTGTTTTATGTCTTTCTGTTTTTTTTTCTTTTATTATAGGGAGCGGGCTAAGCAGTGTCTTTCGAGGCGAGTCTCGAACCTGAGACCTCAGGATCCACCTGCCTTCGCATTCTATGTGCTGGGACTGGAGGCTTCAGCCGCGGAGCCCAACCCAAACTGTGTTTTGTTTTAAAGAAAGAGTTTCACCATGTTGGTCAAGCGGTTCTCAAACCCACAATTTCTGGTGATCCGCAAGCCTTTATTTTGGAAGCGCCTGAATGACAGGCTACCCTAAGCCAGGGTGCTCGGCTGTCTGAATTTATTATTAAAAAATAAAGTCACAGAGAATGTTCCGGGTGCTGCCACTCTTGACAGCAAACTTGGCACTTTGGGAGGCCGAGGTTGCCAGGTTCCCTGAGGTCACGATTCTGAGGACAGTCTGAGCCTTCCAGTGAAATTTTACCTCACATAATAAAACAGAAAAATAGAGAAAAGTAATCAGACTGATGAGTGTGTGCAATTAAACCAAACGAGGTGCTGAGACACGCCAACCCCAGCCTCGCCTTTCTTTATTGTGTGCTTTTTTTCTCTTGTCACCAAGGCTGGAGTTCAACAGTGCGAACATTTCTTATTGGAACACCTGCCCTTTGGGTTCAACCGATTTTTCTCCCAGTGCCCTTCAAGTAGCTGGGTTTGCAGATGTCCATACCACCACGTCCAGCTTATTTTCTATATTTAATATTTAGTACCTATAATCTATCTTTATTTGATTTTCACAGAACAGTCAAAATGAAGAAAAATATACAAAAAACTGCAATATTTTTGTATGTCATTTTTAAGCTATGACAACGACAGCCTTCTGTGAAGCATCCCAATTTAAATGTACGTTCTTCCGAAGTGAGTACATACCAAACCCAGCTCAGCTTTTTAATGTTAACCTTTTTTATTCTTTATAGAGCGGCTGCTCTGTGGCGTCCAACATTAGTCTAGAACCCGTGACCTCAGGATATGCCTGATTTCGGATTCTATGTGCTGAAATTACAGGCTTGTGCCGCCGAGCCCAAGCCAAATTCTCTTTCTGTTTTAAAGACTGTGTTTCACCATGTTGATCGGGCGGGTCTCGAACACGCAGCTTATCCTGATCGGCCCGTCTGTATCTTCGAGGCGCCTGAATGACAGTCTGCCGTGAGCCATCGTGCCCGGCCGTCCAATTTTATTTTTAAAAAAGGAATCAGAGAGACTGTGCCGGGCGCTGCCACAGACGCCAGCGATCTTAGCGTTTTGGGAGGCCGTGGTGCCCGGGTTTCCTGAGGTCAGGAGGTCGAGGTACGCCGGAGATTTCCGGGGAAGAGTCACCTTACATAAAAAAGCAGAAAAACAAAAGATCAGTTATCAGACTGAGGAGTGTGTGCAATTAAAAAAAACGAGGTGCCCGGGGACACCACACACAGCCCCGCCTTTCTTTATTACCTACTGTTTTCCTCTTTTCACCCATGCTGGAGGGCAACACCGCGATCTGTTGTTATGGCGACACCTGCATTTTGGGTTCAAGCGATTGTCTTGCCAATGCTCTTCAAGTAGTTGGGGTTTCAAGTGTCCACACCACCAGGTAAAGCTAATATTTTCTTTGTATTTTTTTATACCTCCAATCTATGTTGATTTGATTTCCACAAACATGACACAACGAAGTAAAAATACGGAACTCTGCAACCCCGTGCGTGTCATTTCGGCACTGCGACCACGCGGCCTTCTGTGTAGCGTTTCCATTTCAGAGTAGATGCTTCCGCAGCGATCACATTCCAAGCCCAGCTCAGCTGTTTTATGTCTTTCTGTTTTCTTGTCATTGTTGTTGTTGTTGTTGTTGTTGTTGTCTGTTTATTAGAGGGCGAAGGCTAAGCTGTGTCTTTCGAGGCCAGTCTCGAACCTGTGACCTCAGGATCCGCCTGCCTTTGCATTCTATGTGCTGGGACTAGAGGCTTGAGCCGCGGAGCCCAACCCAAATTGTGTTTTTATTTGTAAGAGAAAGTTTCACCATGTTGGTCAAGCAGGTCTCAAACCCGCAACTTCTGGTGATCCGTCCGCCTTTATTTTCAGAGCGCCTGAATGACAGGCTACCCTGAGCCACCGTGCCCGGCTGTCTCATTTTACTGTGAAAAAAGAAATCACAGAGAATGTGCCGGGTGCTGCCACTCTTGCCAGGAAACTTAGCACTTTTTGAGACCCAGGTGGCCCAGTTTCCTGAGGTCACGAGTTCCATTTCAGCCTCAACATTCCAGTGAAAACCTACCTCACAAAATAAAACAGAAAAGAAAAGAACAGCAATCAGACTGATGAGTGTGTGCAACTGAAACCAAACGAGGTGCCGGTACACTCCAACCCCAGCCCCGATTTTATTTATTTTTCACTTTTATCTCTTGTCACAAAGGCTGGAGTCCAAGAGTGCAAAATTTTCTTATTGGGACACCTGCTCTTGGTGTTTAAGCGATTTTTCTCCCAATGCCCTTCAAGTAGCTGGGTTAGCAGGTGTCCATTCAACCACGTCCAGATTAATTTCTATATTTAAGGTTTTGTACCTCCAATCTATCTTTATTT
>JASSZA010000414.1:0-87673 GCA_031835075.1 Saguinus oedipus
ACACATTGAAGACCGTTCTGTTAGGTAGCTCCGTTTTGGTTTTAGAAGCAGACAGTTCTCCTTACAGCATATACTCCCATTCACTGAGAAATGTCCAAACGCAGCTCTTACCAGAAACGTGTTTCTAACTCCTGAATCTAAAGGGAGATTTAACTCACTTAGCTGAACAAACGCACAGCAGAGCAGATTGAAGGATACGTTTCTTCTGTGTTTTAGGCAGAGTTTTACTGCTATTTCGTTATATGCGGGAATAGTGCAGGAAATGCCTGGAAATGCCTGTTTTGAGATCTCTCCACAGAAAGCGTTTCCAGACTTCCCCTTCAACACACGAGTTTAACTCTGTAAGTTGAATGCACACATTGAAGACCGTTCTGTCAGGTAGCTCCGTTTTGGTTTTAGAAGCAGACAGTTCTCCTTACAGCATATACTCCCATTCACTGAGAAATGTCCAAACGCAGCTCTTACCAGAAACGTGTTTCTAACTCCTGAATCTAAAGGGAGATTTAACTCACTTAGCTGAACAAACGCACAGCAGAGCAGATTGAAGGATACGTTTCTTCTGTGTTTTAGGCAGAGTTTTACTGCTATTTCGTTATATGCGGGAATAGTGCTGGAAATGCCTGGAAATGCCTGTTTTGAGATCTCTCCACAGAAAGCGTTTCCAGACTTCCCCTTCAACACACGAGTTTAACTCTGTAAGTTGATTGCACACATTGAAGACCGTTCTGTTAGGTAGCTCCGTTTTGGTTTTAGAAGCAGACAGTTCTCCTTACAGCATATACTGCCATTCACTCGGAAATGTCCAAACGCAGCTCTTACCAGAAACGTGTTTCTAACTCCTGAATCTAAAGGGAGATTTAACTCACTTAGCTGAACAAACGCACAGCAGAGCAGATTGAAGGATACGTTTCTTCTGTGTTTTAGGCAGAGTTTTACTGCTATTTCGTTATATGCGGGAATAGTGCTGGAAATGCCTGGAAATGCCTGTTTTGAGATCTCTCCACAGAAAGCGTTTCCAGACTTCCCCTTCAACACACGAGTTTAACTCTGTAAGTTGAATGCACACATTGAAGACCGTTCTGTTAGGTAGCTCCGTTTTGGTTTTAGAAGCAGACAGTTCTCCTTACAGCATATACTCCCATTCACTGAGAAATGTCCAAACGCAGCTCTTACCAGAAACGTGTTTCTAACTCCTGAATCTAAAGGGAGATTTAACTCACTTAGCTGAACAAACGCACAGCAGAGCAGATTGAAGGATACGTTTCTTCTGTGTTTTAGGCAGAGTTTTACTGCTATTTCGTTATATGCGGGAATAGTGCTGGAAATGCCTGGAAATGCCTGTTTTGAGATCTCTCCACAGAAAGCGTTTCCAGACTTCCCCTTCAACACACGAGTTTAACTCTGTAAGTTGAATGCACACATTGAAGACCGTTCTGTTAGGTAGCTCCGTTTTGGTTTTAGAAGCAGACAGTTCTCCTTACAGCATATACTCCCATTCACTGAGAAATGTCCAAACGCAGCTCTTACCAGAAACGTGTTTCTAACTCCTGAATCTAAAGGGAGATTTAACTCACTTAGCTGAACAAACGCACAGCAGAGCAGATTGAAGGATACGTTTCTTCTGTGTTTTAGGCAGAGTTTTACTGCTATTTCGTTATATGCGGGAATAGTGCTGGAAATGCCTGGAAATGCCTGTTTTGAGATCTCTCCACAGAAAGCGTTTCCAGACTTCCCCTTCAACACACGAGTTTAACTCTGTAAGTTGAATGCACACATTGAAGACCGTTCTGTTAGGTAGCTCCGTTTTGGTTTTAGAAGCAGACAGTTCTCCTTACAGCATATACTCCCATTCACTGAGAAATGTCCAAACGCAGCTCTTACCAGAAACGTGTTTCTAACTCCTGAATCTAAAGGGAGATTTAACTCACTTAGCTGAACAAACGCACAGCAGAGCAGATTGAAGGATACGTTTCTTCTGTGTTTTAGGCAGAGTTTTACTGCTATTTCGTTATATGCGGGAATAGTGCTGGAAATGCCTGGAAATGCCTGTTTTGAGATCTCTCCACAGAAAGCGTTTCCAGACTTCCCCTTCAACACACGAGTTTAACTCTGTAAGTTGAATGCACACATTGAAGACCGTTCTGTTAGGTAGCTCCGTTTTGGTTTTAGAAGCAGACAGTTCTCCTTACAGCATATACTCCCATTCACTGAGAAATGTCCAAACGCAGCTCTTACCAGAAACGTGTTTCTAACTCCTGAATCTAAAGGGAGATTTAACTCACTTAGCTGAACAAACGCACAGCAGAGCAGATTGAAGGATACGTTTCTTCTGTGTTTTAGGCAGAGTTTTACTGCTATTTCGTTATATGCGGGAATAGTGCTGGAAATGCCTGGAAATGCCTGTTTTGAGATCTCTCCACAGAAAGCGTTTCCAGACTTCCCCTTCAACACACGAGTTTAACTCTGTAAGTTGAATGCACACATTGAAGACCGTTCTGTTAGGTAGCTCCGTTTTGGTTTTAGAAGCAGACAGTTCTCCTTACAGCATATACTCCCATTCACTGAGAAATGTCCAAACGCAGCTCTTACCAGAAACGTGTTTCTAACTCCTGAATCTAAAGGGAGATTTAACTCACTTAGCTAAACAAACGCACAGCAGAGCAGATTGAAGAATACGTTTCTTCTGTGTTTTAGGCAGAGTTTTACTGCTATTTCGTTATATGCGGGAATAGTCCTGGAAATGCCTCTTTTGAGATCTCTCCACAGAAAGCGTTTCCAGACTTCCCCTTCAACACACGAGTTTAACTCTGTAAGTTGAATGCACACATTGAAGACCGTTCTGTTAGGTAGCTCCGTTTTGGTTTTAGAAGCAGACAGTTCTCCTTACAGCATATACTCCCATTCACTGAGAAATGTCCAAACGCAGCTCTTACCAGAAACGTGTTTCTAACTCCTGAATCTAAAGGGAGATTTAACTCACTTAGCTGAACAAACGCACAGCAGAGCAGATTGAAGGATACGTTTCTTCTGTGTTTTAGGCAGAGTTTTACTGCTATTTCGTTATATGCGGGAATAGTGCTGGAAATGCCTGTTTTGAGATCTCTCCACAGAAAGCGTTTCCAGACTTCCCCTTCAACACACGAGTTTAACTCTGTAAGTTGAATGCACACATTGAAGACCGTTCTGTTAGGTAGCTCCGTTTTGGTTTTAGAAGCAGACAGTTCTCCTTACAGCATATACTCCCATTCACTGAGAAATGTCCAAACGCAGCTCTTACCAGAAACGTGTTTCTAACTCCTGAATCTAAAGGGAGATTTAACTCACTTAGCTGAACAAACGCACAGCAGAGCAGATTGAAGGATACGTTTCTTCTGTGTTTTAGGCAGAGTTTTACTGCTATTTCGTTATATGCAGGAATAGTGCTGGAAATGCCTGGAAATGCCTGTTTTGAGATCTCTCCACAGAAAGCGTTTCCAGACTTCCCCTTCAACACACGAGTTTAACTCTGTAAGTTGAATGCACACATTGAAGACCGTTCTGTTAGGTAGCTCCGTTTTGGTTTTAGAAGCAGACAGTTCTCCTTACAGCATATACTCCCATTCACGGAGAAATGTCCAAACGCAGCTCTTACCAGAAACGTGTTTCTAACTCCTGAATCTAAAGGGAGATTTAACTCACTTAGCTGAACAAACGCACAGCAGAGCAGATTGAAGGATACGTTTCTTCTGTGTTTTAGGCAGAGTTTTACTGCTATTTCGTTATAAGCGGGAATAGTGCTGGAAATGCCTGGAAATGCCTGTTTTGAGATCTCTCCACAGAAAGCGTTTCCAGACTTCCCCTTCAACACACGAGTTTAACTCTGTAAGTTGAATGCACACATTGAAGACCGTTCTGTTAGGTAGCTCCGTTTTGGTTTTAGAAGCAGACAGTTCTCCTTACAGCATATACTCCCATTCACTGAGAAATGTCCAAACGCAGCTCTTACCAGAAACGTGTTTCTAACTCCTGAATCTAAAGGGAGATTTAACTCACTTAGCTGAACAAACGCACAGCAGAGCAGATTGAAGGATACGTTTCTTCTGTGTTTTAGGCAGAGTTTTACTGCTATTTCGTTATATGCGGGAATAGTCCTGGAAATGCCTGTTTTGAGATCTCTCCACAGAAAGCGTTTCCAGACTTCCCCTTCAACACACGAGTTTAACTCTGTAAGTTGAATGCACACATTGAAGACCGTTCTGTTAGGTAGCTCCGTTTTGGTTTTAGAAGCAGACAGTTCTCCTTACAGCATATACTCCCATTCACTGAGAAATGTCCAAACGCAGCTCTTACCAGAAACGTGTTTCTAACTCCTGAATCTAAAGGGAGATTTAACTCACTTAGCTGAACAAACGCACAGCAGAGCAGATTGAAGGATACGTTTCTTCTGTGTTTTAGGCAGAGTTTTACTGCTATTTCGTTATATGCGGGAATAGTGCTGGAAATGCCTGGAAATGCCTGTTTTGAGATCTCTCCACAGAAAGCGTTTCCAGACTTCCCCTTCAACACACGAGTTTAACTCTGTAAGTTGAATGCACACATTGAAGACCGTTCTGTTAGGTAGCTCCGTTTTGGTTTTAGAAGCAGACAGTTCTCCTTACAGCATATACTCCCATTCACTGAGAAATGTCCAAACGCAGCTCTTACCAGAAACGTGTTTCTAACTCCTGAATCTAAAGGGAGATTTAACTCACTTAGCTGAACAAACGCACAGCAGAGCAGATTGAAGGATACGTTTCTTCTGTGTTTTAGGCAGAGTTTTACTGCTATTTCGTTATATGCGGGAATAGTGCTGGAAATGCCTGGAAATGCCTGTTTTGAGATCTCTCCACAGAAAGCGTTTCCAGACTTCCCCTTCAACACACGAGTTTAACTCTGTAAGTTGAATGCACACATTGAAGACCGTTCTGTTAGGTAGCTCCGTTTTGGTTTTAGAAGCAGACAGTTCTCCTTACAGCATATACTCCCATTCACTGAGAAATATCCAAACGCAGCTCTTACCAGAAACGTGTTTCTAACTCCTGAATCTAAAGGGAGATTTAACTCACTTAGCTGAACAAACGCACAGCAGAGCAGATTGAAGGATACGTTTCTTCTGTGTTTTAGGCAGAGTTTTACTGCTATTTCGTTATATGCGGGAATAGTGCTGGAAATGCCTGGAAATGCCTGTTTTGAGATCTCTCCACAGAAAGCGTTTCCAGACTTCCCCTTCAACACACGAGTTTAACTCTGTAAGTTGAATGCACACATTGAAGACCGTTCTGTTAGGTAGCTCCGTTTTGGTTTTAGAAGCAGACAGTTCTCCTTACAGCATATACTCCCATTCACTGAGAAATGTCCAAACGCAGCTCTTACCAGAAACGTGTTTCTAACTCCTGAATCTAAAGGGAGATTTAACTCACTTAGCTGAACAAACGCACAGCAGAGCAGATTGAAGGATACGTTTCTTCTGTGTTTTAGGCAGAGTTTTACTGCTATTTCGTTATATGCGGGAATAGTGCTGGAAATGCCTGTTTTGAGATCTCTCCACAGAAAGCGTTTCCAGACTTCCCCTTCAACACACGAGTTTAACTCTGTAAGTTGAATGCACACATTGAAGACCGTTCTGTTAGGTAGCTCCGTTTTGGTTTTAGAAGCAGACAGTTCTCCTTACAGCATATACTCCCATTCACTGAGAAATGTCCAAACGCAGCTCTTACCAGAAACGTGTTTCTAACTCCTGAATCTAAAGGGAGATTTAACTCACTTAGCTGAACAAACGCACAGCAGAGCAGATTGAAGGATACGTTTCTTCTGTGTTTTAGGCAGAGTTTTACTGCTATTTCGTTATATGCGGGAATAGTGCTGGAAATGCCTGGAAATGCCTGTTTTGAGATCTCTCCACAGAAAGCGTTTCCAGACTTCCCCTTCAACACACGAGTTTAACTCTGTAAGTTGAATGCACACATTGAAGACCGTTCTGTTAGGTAGCTCCGTTTTGGTTTTAGAAGCAGACAGTTCTCCTTACAGCATATACTCCCATTCACTGAGAAATGTCCAAACGCAGCTCTTACCAGAAACGTGTTTCTAACTCCTGAATCTAAAGGGAGATTTAACTCACTTAGCTGAACAAACGCACAGCAGAGCAGATTGAAGGATACGTTTCTTCTGTGTTTTAGGCAGAGTTTTACTGCTATTTCGTTATATGCGGGAATAGTGCTGGAAATGCCTGTTTTGAGATCTCTCCACAGAAAGCGTTTCCAGACTTCCCCTTCAACACACGAGTTTAACTCTGTAAGTTGAATGCACACATTGAAGACCGTTCTGTTAGGTAGCTCCGTTTTGGTTTTAGAAGCAGACAGTTCTCCTTACAGCATATACTCCCATTCACTGAGAAATGTCCAAACGCAGCTCTTACCAGAAACGTGTTTCTAACTCCTGAATCTAAAGGGAGATTTAACTCACTTAGCTGAACAAACGCACAGCAGAGCAGATTGAAGGATACGTTGTGTTTTAGGCAGAGTTTTACTGCTATTTCGTTATATGCGGGAATAGTCCTGGAAATGCCTGTTTTGAGATCTCTCCACAGAAAGCGTTTCCAGACTTCCCCTTCAACACACGAGTTTAACTCTGTAAGTTGAATGCACACATTGAAGACCGTTCTGTTAGGTAGCTCCGTTTTGGTTTTAGAAGCAGACAGTTCTCCTTACAGCATATACTCCCATTCACTGAGAAATGTCCAAACGCAGCTCTTACCAGAAACGTGTTTCTAACTCCTGAATCTAAAGGGAGATTTAACTCACTTAGCTGAACAAACGCACAGCAGAGCAGATTGAAGGATACGTTTCTTCTGTGTTTTAGGCAGAGTTTTACTGCTATTTCGTTATATGCGGGAATAGTGCTGGAAATGCCTGGAAATGCCTGTTTTGAGATCTCTCCACAGAAAGCGTTTCCAGACTTCCCCTTCAACACACGAGTTTAACTCTGTAAGTTGAATGCACACATTGAAGACCGTTCTGTTAGGTAGCTCCGTTTTGGTTTTAGAAGCAGACAGTTCTCCTTACAGCATATACTCCCATTCACTGAGAAATGTCCAAACGCAGCTCTTACCAGAAACGTGTTTCTAACTCCTGAATCTAAAGGGAGATTTAACTCACTTAGCTGAACAAACGCACAGCAGAGCAGATTGAAGGATACGTTTCTTCTGTGTTTTAGGCAGAGTTTTACTGCTATTTCGTTATATGCGGGAATAGTGCTGGAAATGCCTGGAAATGCCTGTTTTGAGATCTCTCCACAGAAAGCGTTTCCAGACTTCCCCTTCAACACACGAGTTTAACTCTGTAAGTTGAATGCACACATTGAAGACCGTTCTGTTAGGTAGCTCCGTTTTGGTTTTAGAAGCAGACAGTTCTCCTTACAGCATATACTCCCATTCACTGAGAAATGTCCAAACGCAGCTCTTACCAGAAACGTGTTTCTAACTCCTGAATCTAAAGGGAGATTTAACTCACTTAGCTGAACAAACGCACAGCAGAGCAGATTGAAGGATACGTTTCTTCTGTGTTTTAGGCAGAGTTTTACTGCTATTTCGTTATATGCGGGAATAGTGCTGGAAATGCCTGGAAATGCCTGTTTTGAGATCTCTCCACAGAAAGCGTTTCCAGACTTCCCCTTCAACACACGAGTTTAACTCTGTAAGTTGAATGCACACATTGAAGACCGTTCTGTTAGGTAGCTCCGTTTTGGTTTTAGAAGCAGACAGTTCTCCTTACAGCATATACTCCCATTCACTGAGAAATGTCCAAACGCAGCTCTTACCAGAAACGTGTTTCTAACTCCTGAATCTAAAGGGAGATTTAACTCACTTAGCTGAACAAACGCACAGCAGAGCAGATTGAAGGATACGTTTCTTCTGTGTTTTAGGCAGAGTTTTACTGCTATTTCGTTATATGCGGGAATAGTGCTGGAAATGCCTGGAAATGCCTGTTTTGAGATCTCTCCACAGAAAGCGTTTCCAGACTTCCCCTTCAACACACGAGTTTAACTCTGTAAGTTGAATGCACACATTGAAGACCGTTCTGTTAGGTAGCTCCGTTTTGGTTTTAGAAGCAGACAGTTCTCCTTACAGCATATACTCCCATTCACTGAGAAATGTCCAAACGCAGCTCTTACCAGAAACGTGTTTCTAACTCCTGAATCTAAAGGGAGATTTAACTCACTTAGCTGAACAAACGCACAGCAGAGCAGATTGAAGGATACGTTTCTTCTGTGTTTTAGGCAGAGTTTTACTGCTATTTCGTTATATGCGGGAATAGTGCTGGAAATGCCTGGAAATGCCTGTTTTGAGATCTCTCCACAGAAAGCGTTTCCAGACTTCCCCTTCAACACACGAGTTTAACTCTGTAAGTTGAATGCACACATTGAAGACCGTTCTGTTAGGTAGCTCCGTTTTGGTTTTAGAAGCAGACAGTTCTCCTTACAGCATATACTCCCATTCACTGAGAAATGTCCAAACGCAGCTCTTACCAGAAACGTGTTTCTAACTCCTGAATCTAAAGGGAGATTTAACTCACTTAGCTGAACAAACGCACAGCAGAGCAGATTGAAGGATACGTTTCTTCTGTGTTTTAGGCAGAGTTTTACTGCTATTTCGTTATATGCGGGAATAGTGCTGGAAATGCCTGGAAATGCCTGTTTTGAGATCTCTCCACAGAAAGCGTTTCCAGACTTCCCCTTCAACACACGAGTTTAACTCTGTAAGTTGAATGCACACATTGAAGACCGTTCTGTTAGGTAGCTCCGTTTTGGTTTTAGAAGCAGACAGTTCTCCTTACAGCATATACTCCCATTCACGGAGAAACGTCCAAACGCAGCTCTTACCAGAAACGTGTTTCTAACTCCTGAATCTAAAGGGAGATTTAACTCACTTAGCTGAACAAACGCACAGCAGAGCAGATTGAAGGATACGTTTCTTCTGTGTTTTAGGCAGAGTTTTACTGCTATTTCGTTATATGCGGGAATAGTGCTGGAAATGCCTGGAAATGCCTGTTTTGAGATCTCTCCACAGAAAGCGTTTCCAGACTTCCCCTTCAAAACACGAGTTTAACTCTGTAAGTTGAATGCACACATTGAAGACCGTTCTGTTAGGTAGCTCCGTTTTGGTTTTAGAAGCAGACAGTTCTCCTTACAGCATATACTCCCATTCACTGAGAAATGTCCAAACGCAGCTCTTACCAGAAACGTGTTTCTAACTCCTGAATCTAAAGGGAGATTTAACTCACTTAGCTGAACAAACGCACAGCAGAGCAGATTGAAGGATACGTTTCTTCTGTGTTTTAGGCAGAGTTTTACTGCTATTTCGTTATATGCGGGAATAGTGCTGGAAATGCCTGGAAATGCCTGTTTTGAGATCTCTCCACAGAAAGCGTTTCCAGACTTCCCCTTCAACACACGAGTTTAACTCTGTAAGTTGAATGCACACATTGAAGACCGTTCTGTTATGTAGCTCCGTTTTGGTTTTAGAAGCAGACAGTTCTCCTTACAGCATATACTCCCATTCACTGAGAAATGTCCAAACGCAGCTCTTACCAGAAACGTGTTTCTAACTCCTGAATCTAAAGGGAGATTTAACTCACTTAGCTGAACAAACGCACAGCAGAGCAGATTGAAGGATACGTTTCTTCTGTGTTTTAGGCAGAGTTTTACTGCTATTTCGTTATATGCGGGAATAGTGCTGGAAATGCCTGTTTTGAGATCTCTCCACAGAAAGCGTTTCCAGACTTCCCCTTCAACACACGAGTTTAACTCTGTAAGTTGAATGCACACATTGAAGACCGTTCTGTTAGGTAGCTCCGTTTTGGTTTTAGAAGCAGACAGTTCTCCTTACAGCATATACTCCCATTCACTGAGAAATGTCCAAACGCAGCTCTTACCAGAAACGTGTTTCTAACTCCTGAATCTAAAGGGAGATTTAACTCACTTAGCTGAACAAACGCACAGCAGAGCAGATTGAAGGATACGTTTCTTCTGTGTTTTAGGCAGAGTTTTACTGCTATTTCGTTATATGCGGGAATAGTGCTGGAAATGCCTGTTTTGAGATCTCTCCACAGAAAGCGTTTCCAGACTTCCCCTTCAACACACGAGTTTAACTCTGTAAGTTGAATGCACACATTGAAGACCGTTCTGTTAGGTAGCTCCGTTTTGGTTTTAGAAGCAGACAGTTCTCCTTACAGCATATACTCCCATTCACTGAGAAATGTCCAAACGCAGCTCTTACCAGAAACGTGTTTCTAACTCCTGAATCTAAAGGGAGATTTAACTCACTTAGCTGAACAAACGCACAGCAGAGCAGATTGAAGGATACGTTTCTTCTGTGTTTTAGGCAGAGTTTTACTGCTATTTCGTTATATGCGGGAATAGTCCTGGAAATGCCTGTTTTGAGATCTCTCCACAGAAAGCGTTTCCAGACTTCCCCTTCAACACACGAGTTTAACTCTGTAAGTTGAATGCACACATTGAAGACCGTTCTGTTAGGTAGCTCCGTTTTGGTTTTAGAAGCAGACAGTTCTCCTTACAGCATATACTCCCATTCACTGAGAAATGTCCAAACGCAGCTCTTACCAGAAACGTGTTTCTAACTCCTGAATCTAAAGGGAGATTTAACTCACTTAGCTGAACAAACGCACAGCAGAGCAGATTGAAGGATACGTTTCTTCTGTGTTTTAGGCAGAGTTTTACTGCTATTTCGTTATATGCGGGAATAGTGCTGGAAATGCCTGGAAATGCCTGTTTTGAGATCTCTCCACAGAAAGCGTTTCCAGACTTCCCCTTCAACACACGAGTTTAACTCTGTAAGTTGAATGCACACATTGAAGACCGTTCTGTTAGGTAGCTCCGTTTTGGTTTTAGAAGCAGACAGTTCTCCTTACAGCATATACTCCCATTCACTGAGAAATGTCCAAACGCAGCTCTTACCAGAAACGTGTTTCTAACTCCTGAATCTAAAGGGAGATTTAACTCACTTAGCTGAACAAACGCACAGCAGAGCAGATTGAAGGATACGTTTCTTCTGTGTTTTAGGCAGAGTTTTACTGCTATTTCGTTATATGCGGGAATAGTGCTGGAAATGCCTGGAAATGCCTGTTTTGAGATCTCTCCACAGAAAGCGTTTCCAGACTTCCCCTTCAACACACGAGTTTAACTCTGTAAGTTGAATGCACACATTGAAGACCGTTCTGTTAGGTAGCTCCGTTTTGGTTTTAGAAGCAGACAGTTCTCCTTACAGCATATACTCCCATTCACTGAGAAATGTCCAAACGCAGCTCTTACCAGAAACGTGTTTCTAACTCCTGAATCTAAAGGGAGATTTAACTCACTTAGCTGAACAAACGCACAGCAGAGCAGATTGAAGGATACGTTTCTTCTGTGTTTTAGGCAGAGTTTTACTGCTATTTCGTTATATGCGGGAATAGTGCTGGAAATGCCTGGAAATGCCTGTTTTGAGATCTCTCCACAGAAAGCGTTTCCAGACTTCCCCTTCAACACACGAGTTTAACTCTGTAAGTTGAATGCACACATTGAAGACCGTTCTGTTAGGTAGCTCCGTTTTGGTTTTAGAAGCAGACAGTTCTCCTTACAGCATATACTCCCATTCACTGAGAAATGTCCAAACGCAGCTCTTACCAGAAACGTGTTTCTAACTCCTGAATCTAAAGGGAGATTTAACTCACTTAGCTGAACAAACGCACAGCAGAGCAGATTGAAGGATACGTTTCTTCTGTGTTTTAGGCAGAGTTTTACTGCTATTTCGTTATATGCGGGAATAGTGCTGGAAATGCCTGTTTTGAGATCTCTCCACAGAAAGCGTTTCCAGACTTCCCCTTCAACACACGAGTTTAACTCTGTAAGTTGAATGCACACATTGAAGACCGTTCTGTTAGGTAGCTCCGTTTTGGTTTTAGAAGCAGACAGTTCTCCTTACAGCATATACTCCCATTCACTGAGAAATGTCCAAACGCAGCTCTTACCAGAAACGTGTTTCTAACTCCTGAATCTAAAGGGAGATTTAACTCACTTAGCTGAACAAACGCACAGCAGAGCAGATTGAAGGATACGTTTCTTCTGTGTTTTAGGCAGAGTTTTACTGCTATTTCGTTATATGCGGGAATAGTGCTGGAAATGCCTGGAAATGCCTGTTTTGAGATCTCTCCACAGAAAGCGTTTCCAGACTTCCCCTTCAACACACGAGTTTAACTCTGTAAGTTGAATGCACACATTGAAGACCGTTCTGTTAGGTAGCTCCGTTTTGGTTTTAGAAGCAGACAGTTCTCCTTACAGCATATACTCCCATTCACTGAGAAATGTCCAAACGCAGCTCTTACCAGAAACGTGTTTCTAACTCCTGAATCTAAAGGGAGATTTAACTCACTTAGCTGAACAAACGCACAGCAGAGCAGATTGAAGGATACGTTTCTTCTGTGTTTTAGGCAGAGTTTTACTGCTATTTCGTTATATGCGGGAATAGTGCTGGAAATGCCTGGAAATGCCTGTTTTGAGATCTCTCCACAGAAAGCGTTTCCAGACTTCCCCTTCAACACACGAGTTTAACTCTGTAAGTTGAATGCACACATTGAAGACCGTTCTGTTAGGTAGCTCCGTTTTGGTTTTAGAAGCAGACAGTTCTCCTTACAGCATATACTCCCATTCACGGAGAAACGTCCAAACGCAGCTCTTACCAGAAACGTGTTTCTAACTCCTGAATCTAAAGGGAGATTTAACTCACTTAGCTGAACAAACGCACAGCAGAGCAGATTGAAGGATACGTTTCTTCTGTGTTTTAGGCAGAGTTTTACTGCTATTTCGTTATATGCGGGAATAGTGCTGGAAATGCCTGGAAATGCCTGTTTTGAGATCTCTCCACAGAAAGCGTTTCCAGACTTCCCCTTCAAAACACGAGTTTAACTCTGTAAGTTGAATGCACACATTGAAGACCGTTCTGTTAGGTAGCTCCGTTTTGGTTTTAGAAGCAGACAGTTCTCCTTACAGCATATACTCCCATTCACTGAGAAATGTCCAAACGCAGCTCTTACCAGAAACGTGTTTCTAACTCCTGAATCTAAAGGGAGATTTAACTCACTTAGCTGAACAAACGCACAGCAGAGCAGATTGAAGGATACGTTTCTTCTGTGTTTTAGGCAGAGTTTTACTGCTATTTCGTTATATGCGGGAATAGTGCTGGAAATGCCTGGAAATGCCTGTTTTGAGATCTCTCCACAGAAAGCGTTTCCAGACTTCCCCTTCAACACACGAGTTTAACTCTGTAAGTTGAATGCACACATTGAAGACCGTTCTGTTATGTAGCTCCGTTTTGGTTTTAGAAGCAGACAGTTCTCCTTACAGCATATACTCCCATTCACTGAGAAATGTCCAAACGCAGCTCTTACCAGAAACGTGTTTCTAACTCCTGAATCTAAAGGGAGATTTAACTCACTTAGCTGAACAAACGCACAGCAGAGCAGATTGAAGGATACGTTTCTTCTGTGTTTTAGGCAGAGTTTTACTGCTATTTCGTTATATGCGGGAATAGTGCTGGAAATGCCTGTTTTGAGATCTCTCCACAGAAAGCGTTTCCAGACTTCCCCTTCAACACACGAGTTTAACTCTGTAAGTTGAATGCACACATTGAAGACCGTTCTGTTAGGTAGCTCCGTTTTGGTTTTAGAAGCAGACAGTTCTCCTTACAGCATATACTCCCATTCACTGAGAAATGTCCAAACGCAGCTCTTACCAGAAACGTGTTTCTAACTTTGAATCTAAAGGGAGATTTAACTCACTTAGCTGAACAAACGCACAGCAGAGCAGATTGAAGGATACGTTTCTTCTGTGTTTTAGGCAGAGTTTTACTGCTATTTCGTTATATGCGGGAATAGTGCTGGAAATGCCTGGAAATGCCTGTTTTGAGATCTCTCCACAGAAAGCGTTTCCAGACTTCCCCTTCAACACACGAGTTTAACTCTGTAAGTTGAATGCACACATTGAAGACCGTTCTGTTAGGTAGCTCCGTTTTGGTTTTAGAAGCAGACAGTTCTCCTTACAGCATATACTCCCATTCACTGAGAAATGTCCAAACGCAGCTCTTACCAGAAACGTGTTTCTAACTCCTGAATCTAAAGGGAGATTTAACTCACTTAGCTGAACAAACGCACAGCAGAGCAGATTGAAGGATACGTTTCTTCTGTGTTTTAGGCAGAGTTTTACTGCTATTTCGTTATATGCGGGAATAGTGCTGGAAATGCCTGGAAATGCCTGTTTTGAGATCTCTCCACAGAAAGCGTTTCCAGACTTCCCCTTCAACACACGAGTTTAACTCTGTAAGTTGAATGCACACATTGAAGACCGTTCTGTTAGGTAGCTCCGTTTTGGTTTTAGAAGCAGACAGTTCTCCTTACAGCATATACTCCCATTCACTGAGAAATGTCCAAACGCAGCTCTTACCAGAAACGTGTTTCTAACTCCTGAATCTAAAGGGAGATTTAACTCACTTAGCTGAACAAACGCACAGCAGAGCAGATTGAAGGATAGGTTTCTTCTGTGTTTTAGGCAGTTTTACTGCTATTTCGTTATATGCGGGAATAGTGCTGGAAATGCCTGGAAATGCCTGTTTTGAGATCTCTCCACAGAAAGCGTTTCCAGACTTCCCCTTCAACACACGAGTTTAACTCTGTAAGTTGAATGCACACATTGAAGACCGTTCTGTTAGGTAGCTCCGTTTTGGTTTTAGAAGCAGACAGTTCTCCTTACAGCATATACTCCCATTCACTGAGAAATGTCCAAACGCAGCTCTTACCAGAAACGTGTTTCTAACTCCTGAATCTAAAGGGAGATTTAACTCACTTAGCTGAACAAACGCACAGCAGAGCAGATTGAAGGATACGTTTCTTCTGTGTTTTAGGCAGAGTTTTACTGCTATTTCGTTATATGCGGGAATAGTGCTGGAAATGCCTGGAAATGCCTGTTTTGAGATCTCTCCACAGAAAGCGTTTCCAGACTTCCCCTTCAACACACGAGTTTAACTCTGTAAGTTGAATGCACACATTGAAGACCGTTCTGTTAGGTAGCTCCGTTTTGGTTTTAGAAGCAGACAGTTCTCCTTACAGCATATACTCCCATTCACTGAGAAATGTCCAAACGCAGCTCTTACCAGAAACGTGTTTCTAACTCCTGAATCTAAAGGGAGATTTAACTCACTTAGCTGAACAAACGCACAGCAGAGCAGATTGAAGGATACGTTTCTTCTGTGTTTTAGGCAGAGTTTTACTGCTATTTCGTTATATGCGGGAATAGTGCTGGAAATGCCTGGAAATGCCTGTTTTGAGATCTCTCCACAGAAAGCGTTTCCAGACTTCCCCTTCAACACACGAGTTTAACTCTGTAAGTTGAATGCACACATTGAAGACCGTTCTGTTAGGTAGCTCCGTTTTGGTTTTAGAAGCAGACAGTTCTCCTTACAGCATATACTCCCATTCACTGAGAAATGTCCAAACGCAGCTCTTACCAGAAACGTGTTTCTAACTCCTGAATCTAAAGGGAGATTTAACTCACTTAGCTGAACAAACGCACAGCAGAGCAGATTGAAGGATACGTTTCTTCTGTGTTTTAGGCAGAGTTTTACTGCTATTTCGTTATATGCGGGAATAGTGCTGGAAATGCCTGGAAATGCCTGTTTTGAGATCTCTCCACAGAAAGCGTTTCCAGACTTCCCCTTCAAAACACGAGTTTAACTCTGTAAGTTGAATGCACACATTGAAGACCGTTCTGTTAGGTAGCTCCGTTTTGGTTTTAGAAGCAGACAGTTCTCCTTACAGCATATACTCCCATTCACTGAGAAATGTCCAAACGCAGCTCTTACCAGAAACGTGTTTCTAACTTCTGAATCTAAAGGGAGATTTAACTCACTTAGCTGAACAAACGCACAGCAGAGCAGATTGAAGGATACGTTTCTTCTCTGTATTAGGCAGAGTTTTACTGCTATTTCGTTATATGCGGGAATAGTGCTGGAAATGCCTGGAAATGCCTGTTTTGAGATCTCTCCACAGAAAGCGTTTCCAGACTTCCCCTTCAACACACGAGTTTAACTCTGTAAGTTGAATGCACACATTGAAGACCGTTCTGTTAGGTAGCTCCGTTTTGGTTTTAGAAGCAGACAGTTCTCCTTACAGCATATACTCCCATTCACTGAGAAATGTCCAAACGCAGCTCTTACCAGAAACGTGTTTCTAACTCCTGAATCTAAAGGGAGATTTAACTCACTTAGCTGAACAAACGCACAGCAGAGCAGATTGAAGTATACGTTTCTTCTGTGTTTTAGGCAGAGTTTTACTGCTATTTCGTTATATGCGGGAATAGTGCTGGAAATGCCTGGAAATGCCTGTTTTGAGATCTCTCCACAGAAAGCGTTTCCAGACTTCCCCTTCAACACACGAGTTTAACTCTGTAAGTTGAATGCACACATTGAAGACCGTTCTGTTAGGTAGCTCCGTTTTGGTTTTAGAAGCAGACAGTTCTCCTTACAGCATATACTCCCATTCACTGAGAAATGTCCAAACGCAGCTCTTACCAGAAACGTGTTTCTAACTCCTGAATCTAAAGGCAGATTTAACTCACTTAGCTGAACAAACGCACAGCATAGCAGATTGAAGGATACGTTTCTTCTGTGTTTTAGGCAGAGTTTTACTGCTATTTCGTTATATGCGGGAATAGTGCTGGAAATGCCTGGAAATGCCTGTTTTGAGATCTCTCCACAGAAAGCGTTTCCAGACTTCCCCTTCAACACACGAGTTTAACTCTGTAAGTTGAATGTACACATTGAAGACCGTTCTGTTACGTAGCTCCGTTTTGGTTTTAGAAGCAGACAGTTCTCCTTACAGCATATACTCCCATTCACTGAGAAATGTCCAAACGCAGCTCTTACCAGAAACGTGTTTCTAACTCCTGAATCTAAAGGGAGATTTAACTCACTTAGCTGAACAAACGCACAGCAGAGCAGATGGAAGGATACGTTTCTTCTGTGTTTTAGGCAGAGTTTTACTGCTATTTCGTTATATGCGGGAATAGTGCTGGAAATGCCTGTTTTGAGATCTCTCCACAGAAAGCGTTTCCAGACTTCCCCTTCAACACACGAGTTTAACTCTGTAAGTTGAATGCACACATTGAAGACCGTTCTGTTAGGTAGCTCCGTTTTGGTTTTAGAAGCAGACAGTTCTACTTACAGCATATACTCCCATTCACTGAGAAATGTCCAAACGCAGCCCTTACCAGAAACGTGTTTCTAACTCCTGAATCTAAAGGGAGATTTAACTCACTTAGCTGAACAAACGCACAGCAGAGCAGATTGAAAGATACGTTTCTTCTGTGTTTTAGGCAGAGTTTTACTGCTATTTCGTTATATGCGGGAATAGTGCTGGAAATGCCTGTTTTGAGATCTCTCCACAGAAAGCGTTTCCAGACTTCCCCTTCAACACACGAGTTTAACTCTGTAAGTTGAATGCACACATTGAAGACCGTTCTGTTAGGTAGCTCCGTTTCGGTTTTAGAAGCAGACAGTTCTCCTTACAGCATATACTCCCATTCACTGAGAAATGTCCAAACGCAGCTCTTACCAGAAACGTGTTTCTAACTCCTGAATCTAAAGGGAGATTTAACTCACTTAGCTGAACAAACGCACAGCAGAGCAGATTGAAGGATACGTTTCTTCTGTGTTTTAGGCAGAGTTTTACTGCTATTTCGTTATATGCGGGAATAGTGCTGGAAATGCCTGGAAATGCCTGTTTTGAGATCTCTCCACAGAAAGCGTTTCCAGACTTCCCCTTCAACACACGAGTTTAACTCTGTAAGTTGAATGCACACATTGAAGACCGTTCTGTTAGGTAGCTCCGTTTTGGTTTTAGAAGCAGACAGTTCTCCTTACAGCATATACTCCCATTCACTGAGAAATGTCCAAACGCAGCTCTTACCAGAAACGTGTTTCTAACTCCTGAATCTAAAGGGAGATTTAACTCACTTAGCTGAACAAACGCACAGCAGAGCAGATTGAAGGATACGTTTCTTCTGTGTTTTAGGCAGAGTTTTACTGCTATTTCGTTATATGCGGGAATAGTGCTGGAAATGCCTGGAAATGCCTGTTTTGAGATCTCTCCACAGGAAGCGTTTCCAGACTTCCCCTTCAACACACGAGTTTAACTCTGTAAGTTGAATGTACACATTGAAGACCGTTCTGTTAGGTAGCTCCGTTTTGGTTTTAGAAGCAGACAGTTCTCCTTACAGCATATACTCCCATTCACTGAGAAATGTCCAAACGCAGCTCTTACCAGAAACGTGTTTCTAACTCCTGAATCTAAAGGGAGATTTAACTCACTTAGCTGAACAAACGCACAGCAGAGCAGATGGAAGGATACGTTTCTTCTGTGTTTTAGGCAGAGTTTTACTGCTATTTCGTTATATGCGGGAATAGTGCTGGAAATGCCTGTTTTGAGATCTCTCCACAGAAAGCGTTTCCAGACTTCCCCTTCAACACACGAGTTTAACTCTGTAAGTTGAATGCACACATTGAAGACCGTTCTGTTAGGTAGCTCCGTTTTGGTTTTAGAAGCAGACAGTTCTCCTTACAGCATATACTCCCATTCACTGAGAAATGTCCAAACGCAGCTCTTACCAGAAACGTGTTTCTAACTCCTGAAACTAAAGGGAGATTTAACTCACTTAGCTGAACAAACGCACAGCAGAGCAGATTGAAGGATACGTTTCTTCTGTGTTTTAGGCAGAGTTTTACTGCTATTTCGTTATATGCGGGAATAGTGCTGGAAATGCCTGTTTTGAGATCTCTCCACAGAAAGCGTTTCCAGACTTCCCCTTCAACACACGAGTTTAACTCTGTAAGTTGAAGGCACACATTGAAGACCGTTCTGTTAGGTAGCTCCGTTTCGGTTTTAGAAGCAGACAGTTCTCCTTACAGCATATACTCCCATTCACTGAGAAATGTCCAAACGCAGCTCTTACCAGAAACGTGTTTCTAACTCCTGAATCTAAAGGGAGATTTAACTCACTTAGCTGAACAAACGCACAGCAGAGCAGATTGAAGGATACGTTTCTTCTGTGTTTTAGGCAGAGTTTTACTGCTATTTCGTTATATGCGGGAATAGTGCTGGAAATGCCTGGAAATGCCTGTTTTGAGATCTCTCCACAGAAAGCGTTTCCAGACTTCCCCTTCAACACACGAGTTTAACTCTGTAAGTTGAATGCACACATTGAAGACCGTTCTGTTAGGTAGCTCCGTTTTGGTTTTAGAAGCAGACAGTTCTCCTTACAGCCTATACTCCCATTCACTGAGAAATGTCCAAACGCAGCTCTTACCAGAAACCTGTTTCTAACTCCTGAATCTAAAGGGAGATTTAACTCACTTAGCTGAACAAACGCACAGCAGAGCAGATGGAAGGATACGTTTCTTCTGTGTTTTAGGCAGAGTTTTACTGCTATTTCGTTATATGCGGGAATAGTGCTGGAAATGCCTGTTTTGAGATCTCTCCACAGAAAGCGTTTCCAGACTTCCCCTTCAACACACGAGTTTAACTCTGTAAGTTGAATGCACACATTGAAGACCGTTCTGTTAGGTAGCTCCGTTTTGGTTTTAGAAGCAGACAGTTCTCCTTACAGCATATACTCCCATTCACTGAGAAATGTCCAAACGCAGCTCTTACCAGAAACGTGTTTCTAACTCCTGAATCTAAAGTGAGATTTAACTCACTTAGCTGAACAAACGCACAGCAGAGCAGATTGAAGGATACGTTTCTTCTGTGTTTTAGGCAGAGTTTTACTGCTATTTCGTTATATGCGGGAATAGTGCTGGAAATGCCTGTTTTGAGATCTCTCCACAGAAAGCGTTTCCAGACTTCCCCTTCAACACACGAGTTTAACTCTGTAAGTTGAATGCACACATTGAAGACCGTTCTGTTAGGTAGCTCCGTTTTGGTTTTAGAAGCAGACAGTTCTCCTTACAGCATATACTCCCATTCACTGAGAAATGTCCAAACGCAGCTCTTACCAGAAACGTGTTTCTAACTCCTGAATCTAAAGGGAGATTTAACTCACTTAGCTGAACAAACGCACAGCATAGCAGATTGAAGGATACGTTTCTTCTGTGTTTTAGGCAGAGTTTTACTGCTATTTCGTTATATGCGGGAATAGTGCTGGAAATGCCTGTTTTGAGATCTCTCCACAGAAAGCGTTTCCAGACTTCCCCTTCAACACACGAGTTTAACTCTGTAAGTTGAATGCACACATTGAAGACCGTTCTGTTAGGTAGCTCCGTTTTGGTTTTAGAAGCAGACAGTTCTCCTTACAGCATATACTCCCATTCACTGAGAAATGTCCAAACGCAGCTCTTACCAGAAACGTGTTTCTAACTCCTGAATCTAAAGGGAGATTTAACTCACTTAGCTGAACAAACGCACAGCAGAGCAGATTGAAGGATACATTTCTTCTGTGTTTTAGGCAGAGTTTTACTGCTATTTCGTTATATGCGGGAATAGTGCTGGAAATGCCTGTAAATGCCTGTTTTGAGATCTCTCCACAGAAAGCGTTTCCAGACTTCCCCTTCAACACACGAGTTTAACTCTGTAAGTTGAATGCACACATTGAAGACCGTTCTGTTAGGTAGCTCCGTTTTGGTTTTAGAAGCAGACAGTTCTCCTTACAGCATATACTCCCATTCACTGAGAAATGTCCAAACGCAGCTCTTACCAGAAACGTGTTTCTAACTCCTGAATCTAAAGGGAGATTTAACTCACTTAGCTGAACAAACGCACAGCAGAGCAGATTGAAGGATACGTTTCTTCTGTGTTTTAGGCAGAGTTTTACTGCTATTTCGTTATATGCGGGAATAGTGCTGGAAATGCCTGGAAATGCCTGTTTTGAGATCTCTCCACAGAAAGCGTTTCCAGACTTCCCCTTCAACACACGAGTTTAACTCTGTAAGTTGAATGCACACATTGAAGACCGTTCTGTTAGGTAGCTCCGTTTTGGTTTTAGAAGCAGACAGTTCTCCTTACAGCATATATTCCCATTCACTGAGAAATGTCCAAACGCAGCTCTTACCAGAAACGTGTTTCTAACTCCTGAATCTAAAGGGAGATTTAACTCACTTAGCTGAACAAACGCACAGCAGAGCAGTTTGAAGGATACGTTTCTTCTGTGTTTTAGGCAGAGTTTTACTGCTATTTCGTTATATGCGGGAATAGTGCTGGAAATGCCTGGAAATGCCTGTTTTGAGATCTCTCCACAGAAAGCGTTTCCAGGCTTCCCCTTCAACACACGAGTTTAACTCTGTAAGTTGAATGCACACATTGAAGACCGTTCTGTTAGGTAGCTCCGTTTTGGTTTTAGAAGCAGACAGTTCTCCTTACAGCATATACTCCCATTCACTGAGAAATGTCCAAATGCAGCTCTTACCAGAAACGTGTTTCTAACTCCTGAATCTAAAGGGAGATTTAACTCACTTAGCTGAACAAACGCACAGCAGAGCAGATTGAAGGATACGTTTCTTCTGTGTTTTAGGCAGAGTTTTACTGCTATTTCGTTATATGCAGGAATAGTGCTGGAAATGCCTGTTTTGAGATCTCTCCACAGAAAGCGTTTCCAGACTTCCCCTTCAACACACGAGTTTAACTCTGTAAGTTGAATGCACACATTGAAGACCGTTCTGTTAGGTAGCTCCGTTTTGGTTTTAGAAGCAGACAGTTCTCCTTACAGCATATACTCCCATTCACTGAGAAATGTCCAAACGCAGCTCTTACCAGAAACGTGTTTCTAACTCCTGAATCTAAAGGGAGATTTAACCCACTTAGCTGAACAAACGCACAGCAGAGCAGATTGAAGGATACGTTTCTTCTGTGTTTTAGGCAGAGTTTTACTGCTATTTCGTTATATGCGGGAATAGTGCTGGAAATGCCTGGAAATGCCTGTTTTGAGATCTCTCCACAGAAAGCGTTTCCAGACTTCCCCTTCAACACACGAGTTTAACTCTGTAAGTTGAATGCACACATTGAAGACCGTTCTGTTAGGTAGCTCCGTTTTGGTTTTAGAAGCAGACAGTTCTCCTTACAGCATATACTCCCATTCACTGAGAAATGTCCAAACGCAGCTCTTACCAGAAACGTGTTTCTAACTCCTGAATCTAAAGGGAGATTTAACTCACTTAGCTGAACAAACGCACAGCAGAGCAGATTGAAGGATACGTTTCTTCTGTGTTTTAGGCAGAGTTTTACTGCTATTTCGTTATATGCGGGAATAGTGCTGGAAATGCCTGGAAATGCCTGTTTTGAGATCTCTCCACAGAAAGCGTTTCCAGACTTCCCCTTCAACACACGAGTTTAACTCTGTAAGTTGAATGCACACATTGAAGACCGTTCTGTTAGGTAGCTCCGTTTTGGTTTTAGAAGCAGACAGTTCTCCTTACAGCATATACTCCCATTCACTGAGAAATGTCCAAACGCAGCTCTTACCAGAAACGTGTTTCTAACTCCTGAATCTAAAGGGAGATTTAACTCACTTAGCTGAACAAACGCACAGCAGAGCAGATTGAAGGATACGTTTCTTCTGTGTTTTAGGCAGAGTTTTACTGCTATTTCGTTATATGCGGGAATAGTGCTGGAAATGCCTGGAAATGCCTGTTTTGAGATCTCTCCACAGAAAGCGTTTCCAGACTTCCCCTTCAACACACGAGTTTAACTCTGTAAGTTGAATGCACACATTGAAGACCGTTCTGTTAGGTAGCTCCGTTTTGGTTTTAGAAGCAGACAGTTCTCCTTACAGCATATACTCCCATTCACTGAGAAATGTCCAAACGCAGCTCTTACCAGAAACGTGTTTCTAACTCCTGAATCTAAAGGGAGATTTAACTCACTTAGCTGAACAAACGCACAGCAGAGCAGATTGAAGGATACGTTTCTTCTGTGTTTTAGGCAGAGTTTTACTGCTATTTCGTTATATGCGGGAATAGTCCTGGAAATGCCTCTTTTGAGATCTCTCCACAGAAAGCGTTTCCAGACTTCCCCTTCAACACACGAGTTTAACTCTGTAAGTTGAATGCACACATTGAAGACCGTTCTGTTAGGTAGCTCCGTTTTGGTTTTAGAAGCAGACAGTTCTCCTTACAGCATATACTCCCATTCACTGAGAAATGTCCAAACGCAGCTCTTACCAGAAACGTGTTTCTAACTCCTGAATCTAAAGGGAGATTTAACTCACTTAGCTGAACAAACGCACAGCAGAGCAGATTGAAGGATACGTTTCTTCTGTGTTTTAGGCAGAGTTTTACTGCTATTTCGTTATATGCGGGAATAGTGCTGGAAATGCCTGTTTTGAGATCTCTCCACAGAAAGCGTTTCCAGACTTCCCCTTCAACACACGAGTTTAACTCTGTAAGTTGAATGCACACATTGAAGACCGTTCTGTTAGGTAGCTCCGTTTTGGTTTTAGAAGCAGACAGTTCTCCTTACAGCATATACTCCCATTCACTGAGAAATGTCCAAACGCAGCTCTTACCAGAAACGTGTTTCTAACTCCTGAATCTAAAGGGAGATTTAACTCACTTAGCTGAACAAACGCACAGCAGAGCAGATTGAAGGATACGTTTCTTCTGTGTTTTAGGCAGAGTTTTACTGCTATTTCGTTATATGCAGGAATAGTGCTGGAAATGCCTGGAAATGCCTGTTTTGAGATCTCTCCACAGAAAGCGTTTCCAGACTTCCCCTTCAACACACGAGTTTAACTCTGTAAGTTGAATGCACACATTGAAGACCGTTCTGTAAGGTAGCTCCGTTTTGGTTTTAGAAGCAGACAGTTCTCCTTACAGCATATACTCCCATTCACGGAGAAATGTCCAAACGCAGCTCTTACCAGAAACGTGTTTCTAACTCCTGAATCTAAAGGGAGATTTAACTCACTTAGCTGAACAAACGCACAGCAGAGCAGATTGAAGGATACGTTTCTTCTGTGTTTTAGGCAGAGTTTTACTGCTATTTCGTTATCTGCGGGAATAGTGCTGGAAATGCCTGGAAATGCCTGTTTTGAGATCTCTCCACAGAAAGCGTTTCCAGACTTCCCCTTCAACACACGAGTTTAACTCTGTAAGTTGAATGCACACATTGAAGACCGTTCTGTTAGGTAGCTCCGTTTTGGTTTTAGAAGCAGACAGTTCTCCTTACAGCATATACTCCCATTCACTGAGAAATGTCCAAACGCAGCTCTTACCAGAAACGTGTTTCTAACTCCTGAATCTAAAGGGAGATTTAACTCACTTAGCTGAACAAACGCACAGCAGAGCAGATTGAAGGATACGTTTCTTCTGTGTTTTAGGCAGAGTTTTACTGCTATTTCGTTATATGCGGGAATAGTGCTGGAAATGCCCGGAAATGCCTGTTTTGAGATCTCTCCACAGAAAGCGTTTCCAGACTTCCCCTTCAACACACGAGTTTAACTCTGTAAGTTGAATGCACACATTGAAGACCGTTCTGTTAGGTAGCTCCGTTTTGGTTTTAGAAGCAGACAGTTCTCCTTACAGCATATAATCCCATTCACTGAGAAATGTCCAAACGCAGCTCTTACCAGAAACGTGTTTCTAACTCCTGAATCTAAAGGGAGATTTAACTCACTTAGCTGAACAAACGCACAGCAGAGCAGATTGAAGGATACGTTTCTTCTGTGTTTTAGGCAGAGTTTTACTGCTATTTCGTTATATGCGGGAATAGTGCTGGAAATGCCTGGAAATGCCTGTTTTGAGATCTCTCCACAGAAAGCGTTTCCAGACTTCCCCTTCAACACACGAGTTTAACTCTGTAAGTTGAATGCACACATTGAAGACCGTTCTGTTAGGTAGCTCCGTTTTGGTTTTAGAAGCAGACAGTTCTCCTTACAGCATATACTCCCATTCACTGAGAAATGTCCAAACGCAGCTCTTACCAGAAACGTGTTTCTAACTCCTGAATCTAAAGGGAGATTTAACTCACTTAGCTGAACAAACGCACAGCAGAGCAGATTGAAGGATACGTTTCTTCTGTGTTTTAGGCAGAGTTTTACTGCTATTTCGTTATATGCGGGAATAGTGCTGGAAATGCCTGTTTTGAGATCTCTCCACAGAAAGCGTTTCCAGACTTCCCCTTCAACACACGAGTTTAACTCTGTAAGTTGAATGCACACATTGAAGACCGTTCTGTTAGGTAGCTCCGTTTTGGTTTTAGAAGCAGACAGTTCTCCTTACAGCATATACTCCCATTCACTGAGAAATGTCCAAACGCAGCTCTTACCAGAAACGTGTTTCTAACTCCTGAATCTAAAGGGAGATTTAACTCACTTAGCTGAACAAACGCACAGCAGAGCAGATTGAAGGATACGTTTCTTCTGTGTTTTAGGCAGAGTTTTACTGCTATTTCGTTATATGCAGGAATAGTGCTGGAAATGCCTGGAAATGCCTGTTTTGAGATCTCTCCACAGAAAGCGTTTCCAGACTTCCCCTTCAACACACGAGTTTAACTCTGTAAGTTGAATGCACACATTGAAGACCGTTCTGTTAGGTAGCTCCGTTTTGGTTTTAGAAGCAGACAGTTCTCCTTACAGCATATACTCCCATTCACGGAGAAATGTCCAAACGCAGCTCTTACCAGAAACGTGTTTCTAACTCCTGAATCTAAAGGGAGATTTAACTCACTTAGCTGAACAAACGCACAGCAGAGCAGATTGAAGGATACGTTTCTTCTGTGTTTTAGGCAGAGTTTTACTGCTATTTCGTTATATGCGGGAATAGTGCTGGAAATGCCTGGAAATGCCTGTTTTGAGATCTCTCCACAGAAAGCGTTTCCAGACTTCCCCTTCAACACACGAGTTTAACTCTGTAAGTTGAATGCACACATTGAAGACCGTTCTGTTAGGTAGCTCCGTTTTGGTTTTAGAAGCAGACAGTTCTCCTTACAGCATATACTCCCATTCACTGAGAAATGTCCAAACGCAGCTCTTACCAGAAACGTGTTTCTAACTCCTGAATCTAAAGGGAGATTTAACTCACTTAGCTGAACAAACGCACAGCAGAGCAGATTGAAGGATACGTTTCTTCTGTGTTTTAGGCAGAGTTTTACTGCTATTTCGTTATATGCGGGAATAGTGCTGGAAATGCCTGGAAATGCCTGTTTTGAGATCTCTCCACAGAAAGCGTTTCCAGACTTCCCCTTCAACACACGAGTTTAACTCTGTAAGTTGAATGCACACATTGAAGACCGTTCTGTTAGGTAGCTCCGTTTTGGTTTTAGAAGCAGACAGTTCTCCTTACAGCATATACTCCCATTCACTGAGAAATGTCCAAACGCAGCTCTTACCAGAAACGTGTTTCTAACTCCTGAATCTAAAGGGAGATTTAACTCACTTAGCTGAACAAACGCACAGCAGAGCAGATTGAAGGATACGTTTCTTCTGTGTTTTAGGCAGAGTTTTACTGCTATTTCGTTATATGCAGGAATAGTGCTGGAAATGCCTGGAAATGCCTGTTTTGAGATCTCTCCACAGAAAGCGTTTCCAGACTTCCCCTTCAACACACGAGTTTAACTCTGTAAGTTGAATGCACACATTGAAGACCGTTCTGTTAGGTAGCTCCGTTTTGGTTTTAGAAGCAGACAGTTCTCCTTACAGCATATACTCCCATTCACGGAGAAATGTCCAAACGCAGCTCTTACCAGAAACTTGTTTCTAACTCCTGAATCTAAAGGGAGATTTAACTCACTTAGCTGAACAAACGCACAGCAGAGCAGATTGAAGGATACGTTTCTTCTGTGTTTTAGGCAGAGTTTTACTGCTATTTCGTTATATGCGGGAATAGTGCTGGAAATGCCTGGAAATGCCTGTTTTGAGATCTCTCCACAGAAAGCGTTTCCAGACTTCCCCTTCAACACACGAGTTTAACTCTGTAAGTTGAATGCACACATTGAAGACCGTTCTGTTAGGTAGCTCCGTTTTGGTTTTAGAAGCAGACAGTTCTCCTTACAGCATATACTCCCATTCACTGAGAAATGTCCAAACGCAGCTCTTACCAGAAACGTGTTTCTAACTCCTGAATCTAAAGGGAGATTTAACTCACTTAGCTGAACAAACGCACAGCAGAGCAGATTGAAGGATACGTTTCTTCTGTGTTTTAGGCAGAGTTTTACTGCTATTTCGTTATATGCGGGAATAGTGCTGGAAATGCCTGGAAATGCCTGTTTTGAGATCTCTCCACAGAAAGCGTTTCCAGACTTCCCCTTCAACACACGAGTTTAACTCTGTAAGTTGAATGCACACATTGAAGACCGTTCTGTCAGGTAGCTCCGTTTTGGTTTTAGAAGCAGACAGTTCTCCTTACAGCATATACTCCCATTCACTGAGAAATGTCCAAACGCAGCTCTTACCAGAAACGTGTTTCTAACTCCTGAATCTAAAGGGAGATTTAACTCACTTAGCTGAACAAACGCACAGCAGAGCAGATTGAAGGATACGTTTCTTCTGTGTTTTAGGCAGAGTTTTACTGCTATTTCGTTATATGCGGGAATAGTGCTGGAAATGCCTGGAAATGCCTGTTTTGAGATCTCTCCACAGAAAGCGTTTCCAGACTTCCCCTTCAACACACGAGTTTAAAACTGTAAGTTGATTGCACACATTGAAGACCGTTCTGTTAGGTAGCTCCGTTTTGGTTTTAGAAGCAGACAGTTCTCCTTACAGCATATACTCCCATTCACTGAGAAATGTCCAAACGCAGCTCTTACCAGAAACGTGTTTCTAACTCCTGAATCTAAAGGGAGATTTAACTCACTTAGCTGAACAAACGCACAGCAGAGCAGATTGAAGGATACGTTTCTGCTGTGTTTTAGGCAGAGTTTTACTGCTATTTCGTTATATGCGGGAATAGTGCTGGAAATGCCTGGAAATGCCTGTTTTGAGATCTCTCCACAGAAAGCGTTTCCAGACTTCCCCTTCAACACACGAGTTTAACTCTGTAAGTTGAATGCACACATTGAAGACCGTTCTGTTAGGTAGCTCCGTTTTGGTTTTAGAAGCAGACAGTTCTCCTTACAGCATATACTCCCATTCACTGAGAAATGTCCAAACGCAGCTCTTACCAGAAACGTGTTTCTAACTCCTGAATCTAAAGGGAGATTTAACTCACTTAGCTGAACAAACGCACAGCAGAGCAGATTGAAGGATACGTTTCTTCTGTGTTTTAGGCAGAGTTTTACTGCTATTTCGTTATATGCGGGAATAGTGCAGGAAATGCCTGGAAATGCCTGTTTTGAGATCTCTCCACAGAAAGCGTTTCCAGACTTCCCCTTCAACACACGAGTTTAACTCTGTAAGTTGAATGCACACATTGAAGACCGTTCTGTTAGGTAGCTCCGTTTTGGTTTTAGAAGCAGACAGTTCTCCTTACAGCATATACTCCCATTCACTGAGAAATGTCCAAACGCAGCTCTTACCAGAAACGTGTTTCTAACTCCTGAATCTAAAGGGAGATTTAACTCACTTAGCTGAACAAACGCACAGCAGAGCAGATTGAAGGATACGTTTCTTCTGTGTTTTAGGCAGAGTTTTACTGCTATTTCGTTATATGCGGGAATAGTGCTGGAAATGCCTGGAAATGCCTGTTTTGAGATCTCTCCACAGAAAGCGTTTCCAGACTTCCCCTTCAACACACGAGTTTAACTCTGTAAGTTGAATGCACACATTGAAGACCGTTCTGTCAGGTAGCTCCGTTTTGGTTTTAGAAGCAGACAGTTCTCCTTACAGCATATACTCCCATTCACTGAGAAATGTCCAAACGCAGCTCTTACCAGAAACGTGTTTCTAACTCCTGAATCTAAAGGGAGATTTAACTCACTTAGCTGAACAAACGCACAGCAGAGCAGATTGAAGGATACGTTTCTTCTGTGTTTTAGGCAGAGTTTTACTGCTATTTTGTTATATGCGGGAATAGTGCTGGAAATGCCTGGAAATGCCTGTTTTGAGATCTCTCCACAGAAAGCGTTTCCAGACTTCCCCTTCAACACACGAGTTTAAAACTGTAAGTTGATTGCACACATTGAAGACCGTTCTGTTAGGTAGCTCCGTTTTGGTTTTAGAAGCAGACAGTTCTCCTTACAGCATATACTCCCATTCACTGAGAAATGTCCAAACGCAGCTCTTACCAGAAACGTGTTTCTAACTCCTGAATCTAAAGGGAGATTTAACTCACTTAGCTGAACAAACGCACAGCAGAGCAGATTGAAGGATACGTTTCTGCTGTGTTTTAGGCAGAGTTTTACTGCTATTTCGTTATATGCGGGAATAGTGCTGGAAATGCCTGGAAATGCCTGTTTTGAGATCTCTCCACAGAAAGCGTTTCCAGACTTCCCCTTCAACACACGAGTTTAACTCTGTAAGTTGAATGCACACATTGAAGACCGTTCTGTTAGGTAGCTCCGTTTTGGTTTTAGAAGCAGACAGTTCTCCTTACAGCATATACTCCCATTCACTGAGAAATGTCCAAACGCAGCTCTTACCAGAAACGTGTTTCTAACTCCTGAATCTAAAGGGAGATTTAACTCACTTAGCTGAACAAACGCACAGCAGAGCAGATTGAAGGATACGTTTCTTCTGTGTTTTAGGCAGAGTTTTACTGCTATTTCGTTATATGCGGGAATAGTGCAGGAAATGCCTGGAAATGCCTGTTTTGAGATCTCTCCACAGAAAGCGTTTCCAGACTTCCCCTTCAACACACGAGTTTAACTCTGTAAGTTGAATGCACACATTGAAGACCGTTCTGTTAGGTAGCTCCGTTTTGGTTTTAGAAGCAGACAGTTCTCCTTACAGCATATACTCCCATTCACTGAGAAATGTCCAAACGCAGCTCTTACCAGAAACGTGTTTCTAACTCCTGAATCTAAAGGGAGATTTAACTCACTTAGCTGAACAAACGCACAGCAGAGCAGATTGAAGGATACGTTTCTTCTGTGTTTTAGGCAGAGTTTTACTGCTATTTCGTTATATGCGGGAATAGTGCTGGAAATGCCTGGAAATGCCTGTTTTGAGATCTCTCCACAGAAAGCGTTTCCAGACTTCCCCTTCAACACACGAGTTTAACTCTGTAAGTTGATTGCACACATTGAAGACCGTTCTGTTAGGTAGCTCCGTTTTGGTTTTAGAAGCAGACAGTTCTCCTTACAGCATATACTCCCATTCACTCGGAAATGTCCAAACGCAGCTCTTACCAGAAACGTGTTTCTAACTCCTGAATCTAAAGGGAGATTTAACTCACTTAGCTGAACAAACGCACAGCAGAGCAGATTGAAGGATACGTTTCTTCTGTGTTTTAGGCAGAGTTTTACTGCTATTTCGCTATATGCGGGAATAGTGCTGGAAATGCCTGGAAATGCCTGTTTTGAGATCTCTCCACAGAAAGCGTTTCCAGACTTCCCCTTCAACACACGAGTTTAACTCTGTAAGTTGAATGCACACATTGAAGACCGTTCTGTTAGGTAGCTCCGTTTTGGTTTTAGAAGCAGACAGTTCTCCTTACAGCATATACTCCCATTCACTGAGAAATGTCCAAACGCAGCTCTTCCCAGAAACGTGTTTCTAACTCCTGAATCTAAAGGGAGATTTAACCCACTTAGCTGAACAAACGCACAGCAGAGCAGATTGAAGGATACGTTTCTTCTGTGTTTTAGGCAGAGTTTTACTGCTATTTCGTTATATGCGGGAATAGTGCTGGAAATGCCTGGAAATGCCTGTTTTGAGATCTCTCCACAGAAAGCGTTTCCAGACTTCCCCTTCAACACACGAGTTTAACTCTGTAAGTTGAATGCACACATTGAAGACCGTTCTGTTAGGTAGCTCCGTTTTGGTTTTAGAAGCAGACAGTTCTCCTTACAGCATATACTCCCATTCACTGAGAAATGTCCAAACGCAGCTCTTACCAGAAACGTGTTTCTAACTCCTGAATCTAAAGGGAGATTTAACTCACTTAGCTGAACAAACGCACAGCAGAGCAAATTGAAGGATACGTTTCTTCTGTGTTTTAGGCAGAGTTTTACTGCTATTTCGTTATATGCGGGAATAGTGCTGGAAATGCCTGGAAATGCCTGTTTTGAGATCTCTCCACAGAAAGCGTTTCCAGACTTCCCCTTCAACACACGAGTTTAACTCTGTAAGTTGAATGCACACATTGAAGACCGTTCTGTTAGGTAGCTCCGTTTTGGTTTTAGAAGCAGACAGTTCTCCTTACAGCATATACTCCCATTCACTGAGAAATGTCCAAACGCAGCTCTTACCAGAAACGTGTTTCTAACTCCTGAATCTAAAGGGAGATTTAACTCACTTAGCTGAACAAACGCACAGCAGAGCAGATTGAAGGATACGTTTCTTCTGTGTTTTAGGCAGAGTTTTACTGCTATTTCGTTATATGCGGGAATAGTGCTGGAAATGCCTGGAAATGCCTGTTTTGAGATCTCTCCACAGAAAGCGTTTCCAGACTTCCCCTTCAACACACGAGTTTAACTCTGTAAGTTGAATGCACACATTGAAGACCGTTCTGTTAGGTAGCTCCGTTTTGGTTTTAGAAGCAGACAGTTCTCCTTACAGCATATACTCCCATTCACTGAGAAATGTCCAAACGCAGCTCTTACCAGAAACGTGTTTCTAACTCCTGAATCTAAAGGGAGATTTAACTCACTTAGCTGAACAAACGCACAGCAGAGCAGATTGAAGGATACGTTTCTTCTGTGTTTTAGGCAGAGTTTTACTGCTATTTCGTTATATGCGGGAATAGTCCTGGAAATGCCTCTTTTGAGATCTCTCCACAGAAAGCGTTTCCAGACTTCCCCTTCAACACACGAGTTTAACTCTGTAAGTTGAATGCACACATTGAAGACCGTTCTGTTAGGTAGCTCCGTTTTGGTTTTAGAAGCAGACAGTTCTCCTTACAGCATATACTCCCATTCACTGAGAAATGTCCAAACGCAGCTCTTACCAGAAACGTGTTTCTAACTCCTGAATCTAAAGGGAGATTTAACTCACTTAGCTGAACAAACGCACAGCAGAGCAGATTGAAGGATACGTTTCTTCTGTGTTTTAGGCAGAGTTTTACTGCTATTTCGTTATATGCGGGAATAGTGCTGGAAATGCCTGTTTTGAGATCTCTCCACAGAAAGCGTTTCCAGACTTCCCCTTCAACACACGAGTTTAACTCTGTAAGTTGAATGCACACATTGAAGACCGTTCTGTTAGGTAGCTCCGTTTTGGTTTTAGAAGCAGACAGTTCTCCTTACAGCATATACTCCCATTCACTGAGAAATGTCCAAACGCAGCTCTTACCAGAAACGTGTTTCTAACTCCTGAATCTAAAGGGAGATTTAACTCACTTAGCTGAACAAACGCACAGCAGAGCAGATTGAAGGATACGTTTCTTCTGTGTTTTAGGCAGAGTTATACTGCTATTTCGTTATATGCAGGAATAGTGCTGGAAATGCCAGGAAATGCCTGTTTTGAGATCTCTCCACAGAAAGCGTTTCCAGACTTCCCCTTCAACACACGAGTTTAACTCTGTAAGTTGAATGCACACATTGAAGACCGTTCTGTTAGGTAGCTCCGTTTTGGTTTTAGAAGCAGACAGTTCTCCTTACAGCATATACTCCCATTCACTGAGAAATGTCCAAACGCAGCTCTTACCAGAAACGTGTTTCTAACTCCTGAATCTAAAGGGAGATTTAACTCACTTAGCTGAACAAACGCACAGCAGAGCAGATTGAAGGATACGTTTCTTCTGTGTTTTAGGCAGAGTTTTACTGCTATTTCGTTATATGCGGGAATAGTGCTGGAAATGCCTGGAAATGCCTGTTTTGAGATCTCTCCACAGAAAGCGTTTCCAGACTTCCCCTTCAACACACGAGTTTAACTCTGTAAGTTGAATGCACACATTGAAGACCGTTCTGTTAGGTAGCTCCGTTTTGGTTTTAGAAGCAGACAGTTCTCCTTACAGCATATACTCCCATTCACTGAGAAATGTCCAAACGCAGCTCTTACCAGAAACGTGTTTCTAACTCCTGAATCTAAAGGGAGATTTAACTCACTTAGCTGAACAAACGCACAGCAGAGCAGATTGAAGGATACGTTTCTTCTGTGTTTTAGGCAGAGTTTTACTGCTATTTCGTTATATGCGGGAATAGTGCTGGAAATGCCTGGAAATGCCTGTTTTGAGATCTCTCCACAGAAAGCGTTTCCAGACTTCCCCTTCAACACACGAGTTTAACTCTGTAAGTTGAATGCACACATTGAAGACCGTTCTGTTAGGTAGCTCCGTTTTGGTTTTAGAAGCAGACAGTTCTCCTTACAGCATATACTCCCATTCACTGAGAAATGTCCAAACGCAGCTCTTCCCAGAAACGTGTTTCTAACTCCTGAATCTAAAGGGAGATTTAACCCACTTAGCTGAACAAACGCACAGCAGAGCAGATTGAAGGATACGTTTCTTCTGTGTTTTAGGCAGAGTTTTACTGCTATTTCGTTATATGCGGGAATAGTGCTGGAAATGCCTGGAAATGCCTGTTTTGAGATCTCTCCACAGAAAGCGTTTCCAGACTTCCCCTTCAACACACGAGTTTAACTCTGTAAGTTGAATGCACACATTGAAGACCGTTCTGTTAGGTAGCTCCGTTTTGGTTTTAGAAGCAGACAGTTCTCCTTACAGCATATACTCCCATTCACTGAGAAATGTCCAAACGCAGCTCTTACCAGAAACGTGTTTCTAACTCCTGAATCTAAAGGGAGATTTAACTCACTTAGCTGAACAAACGCACAGCAGAGCAAATTGAAGGATACGTTTCTTCTGTGTTTTAGGCAGAGTTTTACTGCTATTTCGTTATATGCGGGAATAGTGCTGGAAATGCCTGGAAATGCCTGTTTTGAGATCTCTCCACAGAAAGCGTTTCCAGACTTCCCCTTCAACACACGAGTTTAACTCTGTAAGTTGAATGCACACATTGAAGACCGTTCTGTTAGGTAGCTCCGTTTTGGTTTTAGAAGCAGACAGTTCTCCTTACAGCATATACTCCCATTCACTGAGAAATGTCCAAACGCAGCTCTTACCAGAAACGTGTTTCTAACTCCTGAATCTAAAGGGAGATTTAACTCACTTAGCTGAACAAACGCACAGCAGAGCAGATTGAAGGATACGTTTCTTCTGTGTTTTAGGCAGAGTTTTACTGCTATTTCGTTATATGCGGGAATAGTGCTGGAAATGCCTGGAAATGCCTGTTTTGAGATCTCTCCACAGAAAGCGTTTCCAGACTTCCCCTTCAACACACGAGTTTAACTCTGTAAGTTGAATGCACACATTGAAGACCGTTCTGTTAGGTAGCTCCGTTTTGGTTTTAGAAGCAGACAGTTCTCCTTACAGCATATACTCCCATTCACTGAGAAATGTCCAAACGCAGCTCTTACCAGAAACGTGTTTCTAACTCCTGAATCTAAAGGGAGATTTAACTCACTTAGCTGAACAAACGCACAGCAGAGCAGATTGAAGGATACGTTTCTTCTGTGTTTTAGGCAGAGTTTTACTGCTATTTCGTTATATGCGGGAATAGTCCTGGAAATGCCTCTTTTGAGATCTCTCCACAGAAAGCGTTTCCAGACTTCCCCTTCAACACACGAGTTTAACTCTGTAAGTTGAATGCACACATTGAAGACCGTTCTGTTAGGTAGCTCCGTTTTGGTTTTAGAAGCAGACAGTTCTCCTTACAGCATATACTCCCATTCACTGAGAAATGTCCAAACGCAGCTCTTACCAGAAACGTGTTTCTAACTCCTGAATCTAAAGGGAGATTTAACTCACTTAGCTGAACAAACGCACAGCAGAGCAGATTGAAGGATACGTTTCTTCTGTGTTTTAGGCAGAGTTTTACTGCTATTTCGTTATATGCGGGAATAGTGCTGGAAATGCCTGTTTTGAGATCTCTCCACAGAAAGCGTTTCCAGACTTCCCCTTCAACACACGAGTTTAACTCTGTAAGTTGAATGCACACATTGGAGACCGTTCTGTTAGGTAGCTCCGTTTTGGTTTTAGAAGCAGACAGTTCTCCTTACAGCATATACTCCCATTCACTGAGAAATGTCCAAACGCAGCTCTTACCAGAAACGTGTTTCTAACTCCTGAATCTAAAGGGAGATTTAACTCACTTAGCTGAACAAACGCACAGCAGAGCAGATTGAAGGATACGTTTCTTCTGTGTTTTAGGCAGAGTTATACTGCTATTTCGTTATATGCAGGAATAGTGCTGGAAATGCCAGGAAATGCCTGTTTTGAGATCTCTCCACAGAAAGCGTTTCCAGACTTCCCCTTCAACACACGAGTTTAACTCTGTAAGTTGAATGCACACATTGAAGACCGTTCTGTTAGGTAGCTCCGTTTTGGTTTTAGAAGCAGACAGTTCTCCTTACAGCATATACTCCCATTCACTGAGAAATGTCCAAACGCAGCTCTTACCAGAAACGTGTTTCTAACTCCTGAATCTAAAGGGAGATTTAACTCACTTAGCTGAACAAACGCACAGCAGAGCAGATTGAAGGATACGTTTCTTCTGTGTTTTAGGCAGAGTTTTACTGCTATTTCGTTATATGCGGGAATAGTGCTGGAAATGCCTGGAAATGCCTGTTTTGAGATCTCTCCACAGAAAGCGTTTCCAGACTTCCCCTTCAACACACGAGTTTAACTCTGTAAGTTGAATGCACACATTGAAGACCGTTCTGTTAGGTAGCTCCGTTTTGGTTTTAGAAGCAGACAGTTCTCCTTACAGCATATACTCCCATTCACTGAGAAATGTCCAAACGCAGCTCTTACCAGAAACGTGTTTCTAACTCCTGAATCTAAAGGGAGATTTAACTCACTTAGCTGAACAAACGCACAGCAGAGCAGATTGAAGGATACGTTTCTTCTGTGTTTTAGGCAGAGTTTTACTGCTATTTCGTTATATGCGGGAATAGTGCTGGAAATGCCTGGAAATGCCTGTTTTGAGATCTCTCCACAGAAAGCGTTTCCAGACTTCCCCTTCAACACACGAGTTTAACTCTGTAAGTTGAATGCACACATTGAAGACCGTTCTGTTAGGTAGCTCCGTTTTGGTTTTAGAAGCAGACAGTTCTCCTTACAGCATATACTCCCATTCACTGAGAAATGTCCAAACGCAGCTCTTCCCAGAAACGTGTTTCTAACTCCTGAATCTAAAGGGAGATTTAACCCACTTAGCTGAACAAACGCACAGCAGAGCAGATTGAAGGATACGTTTCTTCTGTGTTTTAGGCAGAGTTTTACTGCTATTTCGTTATATGCGGGAATAGTGCTGGAAATGCCTGGAAATGCCTGTTTTGAGATCTCTCCACAGAAAGCGTTTCCAGACTTCCCCTTCAACACACGAGTTTAACTCTGTAAGTTGAATGCACACATTGAAGACCGTTCTGTTAGGTAGCTCCGTTTTGGTTTTAGAAGCAGACAGTTCTCCTTACAGCATATACTCCCATTCACTGAGAAATGTCCAAACGCAGCTCTTACCAGAAACGTGTTTCTAACTCCTGAATCTAAAGGGAGATTTAACTCACTTAGCTGAACAAACGCACAGCAGAGCAAATTGAAGGATACGTTTCTTCTGTGTTTTAGGCAGAGTTTTACTGCTATTTCGTTATATGCGGGAATAGTGCTGGAAATGCCTGGAAATGCCTGTTTTGAGATCTCTCCACAGAAAGCGTTTCCAGACTTCCCCTTCAACACACGAGTTTAACTCTGTAAGTTGAATGCACACATTGAAGACCGTTCTGTTAGGTAGCTCCGTTTTGGTTTTAGAAGCAGACAGTTCTCCTTACAGCATATACTCCCATTCACTGAGAAATGTCCAAACGCAGCTCTTACCAGAAACGTGTTTCTAACTCCTGAATCTAAAGGGAGATTTAACTCACTTAGCTGAACAAACGCACAGCAGAGCAGATTGAAGGATACGTTTCTTCTGTGTTTTAGGCAGAGTTTTACTGCTATTTCGTTATATGCGGGAATAGTGCTGGAAATGCCTGGAAATGCCTGTTTTGAGATCTCTCCACAGAAAGCGTTTCCAGACTTCCCCTTCAACACACGAGTTTAACTCTGTAAGTTGAATGCACACATTGAAGACCGTTCTGTTAGGTAGCTCCGTTTTGGTTTTAGAAGCAGACAGTTCTCCTTACAGCATATACTCCCATTCACTGAGAAATGTCCAAACGCAGCTCTTACCAGAAACGTGTTTCTAACTCCTGAATCTAAAGGGAGATTTAACTCACTTAGCTGAACAAACGCACAGCAGAGCAGATTGAAGGATACGTTTCTTCTGTGTTTTAGGCAGAGTTTTACTGCTATTTCGTTATATGCGGGAATAGTCCTGGAAATGCCTCTTTTGAGATCTCTCCACAGAAAGCGTTTCCAGACTTCCCCTTCAACACACGAGTTTAACTCTGTAAGTTGAATGCACACATTGAAGACCGTTCTGTTAGGTAGCTCCGTTTTGGTTTTAGAAGCAGACAGTTCTCCTTACAGCATATACTCCCATTCACTGAGAAATGTCCAAACGCAGCTCTTACCAGAAACGTGTTTCTAACTCCTGAATCTAAAGGGAGATTTAACTCACTTAGCTGAACAAACGCACAGCAGAGCAGATTGAAGGATACGTTTCTTCTGTGTTTTAGGCAGAGTTATACTGCTATTTCGTTATATGCAGGAATAGTGCTGGAAATGCCAGGAAATGCCTGTTTTGAGATCTCTCCACAGAAAGCGTTTCCAGACTTCCCCTTCAACACACGAGTTTAACTCTGTAAGTTGAATGCACACATTGAAGACCGTTCTGTTAGGTAGCTCCGTTTTGGTTTTAGAAGCAGACAGTTCTCCTTACAGCATATACTCCCATTCACTGAGAAATGTCCAAACGCAGCTCTTACCAGAAACGTGTTTCTAACTCCTGAATCTAAAGGGAGATTTAACTCACTTAGCTGAACAAACGCACAGCAGAGCAGATTGAAGGATACGTTTCTTCTGTGTTTTAGGCAGAGTTTTACTGCTATTTCGTTATATGCGGGAATAGTGCTGGAAATGCCTGGAAATGCCTGTTTTGAGATCTCTCCACAGAAAGCGTTTCCAGACTTCCCCTTCAACACACGAGTTTAACTCTGTAAGTTGAATGCACACATTGAAGACCGTTCTGTTAGGTAGCTCCGTTTTGGTTTTAGAAGCAGACAGTTCTCCTTACAGCATATACTCCCATTCACTGAGAAATGTCCAAACGCAGCTCTTACCAGAAACGTGTTTCTAACTCCTGAATCTAAAGGGAGATTTAACTCACTTAGCTGAACAAACGCACAGCAGAGCAGATTGAAGGATACGTTTCTTCTGTGTTTTAGGCAGAGTTTTACTGCTATTTCGTTATATGCGGGAATAGTGCTGGAAATGCCTGGAAATGCCTGTTTTGAGATCTCTCCACAGAAAGCGTTTCCAGACTTCCCCTTCAACACACGAGTTTAACTCTGTAAGTTGAATGCACACATTGAAGACCGTTCTGTTAGGTAGCTCCGTTTTGGTTTTAGAAGCAGACAGTTCTCCTTACAGCATATACTCCCATTCACTGAGAAATGTCCAAACGCAGCTCTTACCAGAAACGTGTTTCTAACTCCTGAATCTAAAGGGAGATTTAACTCACTTAGCTGAACAAACGCACAGCAGAGCAGATTGAAGGATACGTTTCTTCTGTGTTTTAGGCAGAGTTTTACTGCTATTTCGTTATATGCGGGAATAGTGCTGGAAATGCCTGGAAATGCCTGTTTTGAGATCTCTCCACAGAAAGCGTTTCCAGACTTCCCCTTCAACACACGAGTTTAACTCTGTAAGTTGAATGCACACATTGAAGACCGTTCTGTTAGGTAGCTCCGTTTTGGTTTTAGAAGCAGACAGTTCTCCTTACAGCATATACTCCCATTCACTGAGAAATGTCCAAACGCAGCTCTTACCAGAAACGTGTTTCTAACTCCTGAATCTAAAGGGAGATTTAACTCACTTAGCTGAACAAACGCACAGCAGAGCAGATTGAAGGATACGTTTCTTCTGTGTTTTAGGCAGAGTTTTACTGCTATTTCGTTATATGCGGGAATAGTGCTGGAAATGCCTGGAAATGCCTGTTTTGAGATCTCTCCACAGAAAGCGTTTCCAGACTTCCCCTTCAACAAACGAGTATAACTCTGTAAGTTGAATGCACACATTGAAGACCGTTCTGTTAGGTAGCTCCGTTTTGGTTTTAGAAGCAGACAGTTCTCCTTACAGCATATACTCCCATTCACTGAGAAATGTCCAAACGCAGCTCTTACCAGAATCGTGTTTCTAACTCCTGAATCTAAAGGGAGATTTAACTCACTTAGCTGAACAAACGCACAGCAGAGCAGATTGAAGGATACGTTTCTTCTGTGTTTTAGGCAGAGTTTTACTGCTATTTCGTTATATGCGGGAATAGTGCTGGAAATGCCTGGAAATGCCTGTTTTGAGATCTCTCCACAGAAAGCGTTTCCAGACTTCCCCTTCAACACACGAGTTTAACTCTGTAAGTTGAATGCACACATAGAAGACCGTTCTGTTAGGTAGCTCCGTTTTGGTTTTAGAAGCAGACAGTTCTCCTTACATCATATACTCCCATTCACTGAGAAATGTCCAAACGCAGCTCTTACCAGAAACGTGTTTCTAACTCCTGAATCTAAAGGGAGATTTAACTCACTTAGCTGAACAAACGCACAGCAGAGCAGATTGAAGGATACGTTTCTTCTGTGTTTTAGGCAGAGTTTTACTGCTATTTCGTTATATGCGGGAATAGTGCTGGAAATGCCTGGAAATGCCTGTTTTGAGATCTCTCCACAGAAAGCGTTTCCAGACTTCCCCTTCAACACACGAGTATAACTCTGTAAGTTGAATGCACACATTGAAGACCGTTCTGTTAGGTAGCTCCGTTTTGGTTTTAGAAGCAGACAGTTCTCCTTACAGCATATACTCCCATTCACTGAGAAATGTCCAAACGCAGCTCTTACCAGAAACGTGTTTCTAACTCCTGAATCTAAAGGGAGATTTAACTCACTTAGCTGAACAAACGCACAGCAGAGCAGATTGAAGGATACGTTTCTTCTGTGTTTTAGGCAGAGTTTTACTGCTATTTCGTTATATGCGGGAATAGTGCTGGAAATGCCTGGAAATGCCTGTTTTGAGATCTCTCCACAGAAAGCGTTTCCAGACTTCCCCTTCAACACACGAGTTTAACTCTGTAAGTTGAATGCACACATTGAAGACCGTTCTGTTAGGTAGCTCCGTTTTGGTTTTAGAAGCAGACAGTTCTCCTTACAGCATATACTCCCATTCACTGAGAAATGTCCAAACGCAGCTCTTACCAGAAACGTGTTTCTAACTCCTGAATCTAAAGGGAGATTTAACTCACTTAGCTGAACAAACGCACAGCAGAGCAGATTGAAGGATACGTTTCTTCTGTGTTTTAGGCAGAGTTTTACTGCTATTTCGTTATATGCGGGAATAGTGCTGGAAATGCCTGTTTTGAGATCTCTCCACAGAAAGCGTTTCCAGACTTCCCCTTCAACACACGAGTTTAACTCTGTAAGTTGAATGCACACATTGAAGACCGTTCTGTTAGGTAGCTCCGTTTTGGTTTTAGAAGCAGACAGTTCTCCTTACAGCATATACTCCCATTCACTGAGAAATGTCCAAACGCAGCTCTTACCAGAAACGTGTTTCTAACTCCTGAATCTAAAGGGAGATTTAACTCACTTAGCTGAACAAACGCACAGCAGAGCAGATTGAAGGATACGTTTCTTCTGTGTTTTAGGCAGAGTTTTACTGCTATTTCGTTATATGCGGGAATAGTGCTGGAAATGCCTGGAAATGCCTGTTTTGAGATCTCTCCACAGAAAGCGTTTCCAGACTTCCCCTTCAACACACGAGTTTAACTCTGTAAGTTGAATGCACACATTGAAGACCGTTCTGTTAGGTAGCTCCGTTTTGGTTTTAGAAGCAGACAGTTCTCCTTACAGCATATACTCCCATTCACTGAGAAATGTCCAAACGCAGCTCTTACCAGAAACGTGTTTCTAACTCCTGAATCTAAAGGGAGATTTAACTCACTTAGCTGAACAAACGCACAGCAGAGCAGATTGAAGGATACGTTTCTTCTGTGTTTTAGGCATAGTTTTACTGCTATTTCGTTATATGCGGGAATAGTGCTGGAAATGCCTGTTTTGAGATCTCTCCACAGAAAGCGTTTCCAGACTTCCCCTTCAACACACGAGTTTAACTCTGTAAGTTGAATGCACACATTGAAGACCGTTCTGTTAGGTAGCTCCGTTTTGGTTTTAGAAGCAGACAGTTCTCCTTACAGCATATACTCCCATTCACTGAGAAATGTCCAAACGCAGCTCTTACCAGAAACGTGTTTCTAACTCCTGAATCTAAAGGGAGATTTAACTCACTTAGCTGAACAAACGCACAGCAGAGCAGATTGAAGGATACGTTTCTTCTGTGTTTTAGGCAGAGTTTTACTGCTATTTCGTTATATGCGGGAATAGTGCTGGAAATGCCTGGAAATGCCTGTTTTGAGATCTCTCCACAGAAAGCGTTTCCAGACTTCCCCTTCAACACACGAGTTTAACTCTGTAAGTTGAATGCACACATTGAAGACCGTTCTGTTAGGTAGCTCCGTTTTGGTTTTAGAAGCAGACAGTTCTCCTTACAGCATATACTCCCATTCACTGAGAAATGTCCAAACGCAGCTCTTACCAGAAACGTGTTTCTAACTCCTGAATCTAAAGGGAGATTTAACTCACTTAGCTGAACAAACGCACAGCAGAGCAGATTGAAGGATACGTTTCTTCTGTGTTTTAGGCAGAGTTTTACTGCTATTTCGTTATATGCGGGAATAGTGCTGGAAATGCCTGGAAATGCCTGTTTTGAGATCTCTCCACAGAAAGCGTTTCCAGACTTCCCCTTCAACACACGAGTTTAACTCTGTAAGTTGAATGCACACATTGAAGACCGTTCTGTTAGGTAGCTCCGTTTTGGTTTTAGAAGCAGACAGTTCTCCTTACAGCATATACTCCCATTCACTGAGAAATGTCCAAACGCAGCTCTTACCAGAAACGTGTTTCTAACTCCTGAATCTAAAGGGAGATTTAACTCACTTAGCTGAACAAACGCACAGCAGAGCAGATTGAAGGATACGTTTCTTCTGTGTTTTAGGCAGAGTTTTACTGCTATTTCGTTATATGCGGGAATAGTGCTGGAAATGCCTGGAAATGCCTGTTTTGAGATCTCTCCACAGAAAGCGTTTCCAGACTTCCCCTTCAACACACGAGTTTAACTCTGTAAGTTGAATGCACACATTGAAGACCGTTCTGTTAGGTAGCTCCGTTTTGGTTTTAGAAGCAGACAGTTCTCCTTACAGCATATACTCCCATTCACTGAGAAATGTCCAAACGCAGCTCTTACCAGAAACGTGTTTCTAACTCCTGAATCTAAAGGGAGATTTAACTCACTTAGCTGAACAAACGCACAGCAGAGCAGATTGAAGGATACGTTTCTTCTGTGTTTTAGGCAGAGTTTTACTGCTATTTCGTTATATGCGGGAATAGTGCTGGAAATGCCTGGAAATGCCTGTTTTGAGATCTCTCCACAGAAAGCGTTTCCAGACTTCCCCTTCAACACACGAGTTTAACTCTGTAAGTTGAATGCACACATTGAAGACCGTTCTGTTAGGTAGCTCCGTTTTGGTTTTAGAAGCAGACAGTTCTCCTTACAGCATATACTCCCATTCACTGAGAAATGTCCAAACGCAGCTCTTACCAGAAACGTGTTTCTAACTCCTGAATCTAAAGGGAGATTTAACTCACTTAGCTGAACAAACGCACAGCAGAGCAGATTGAAGGATACGTTTCTTCTGTGTTTTAGGCAGAGTTTTACTGCTATTTCGTTATATGCGGGAATAGTGCTGGAAATGCCTGGAAATGCCTGTTTTGAGATCTCTCCACAGAAAGCGTTTCCAGACTTCCCCTTCAACACACGAGTTTAACTCTGTAAGTTGAATGCACACATTGAAGACCGCTCTGTTAGGTAGCTCCGTTTTGGTTTTAGAAGCAGACAGTTCTCCTTACAGCATATACTCCCATTCACTGAGAAATGTCCAAACGCAGCTCTTACCAGAAACGTGTTTCTAACTCCTGAATCTAAAGGGAGATTTAACTCACTTAGCTGAACAAACGCACAGCAGAGCAGATTGAAGGATACGTTTCTTCTGTGTTTTAGGCAGAGTTTTACTGCTATTTCGTTATATGCGGGAATAGTGCTGGAAATGCCTGGAAATGCCTGTTTTGAGATCTCTCCACAGAAAGCGTTTCCAGACTTCCCCTTCAACACACGAGTTTAACTCTGTAAGTTGAATGCACACATTGAAGTCCGTTCTGTTAGGTAGCTCCGTTTTGGTTTTAGAAGCAGACAGTTCTCCTTACAGCATATACTCCCATTCACTGAGAAATGTCCAAACGCAGCTCTTACCAGAAACGTGTTTCTAACTCCTGAATCTAAAGGGAGATTTAACTCACTTAGCTGAACAAACGCACAGCAGAGCAGATTGAAGGATAGGTTTCTTCTGTGTTTTAGGCAGAGTTTTACTGCTATTTCGTTATATGCGGGAATAGTGCTGGAAATGCCTGGAAATGCCTGTTTTGAGATCTCTCCACAGAAAGCGTTTCCAGACTTCCCCTTCAACACACGAGTTTAACTCTGTAAGTTGAATGCACACATTGAAGACCGTTCTGTTAGGTAGCTCCGTTTTGGTTTTAGAAGCAGACAGTTCTCCTTACAGCATATACTCCCATTCACTGAGAAATGTCCAAACGCAGCTCTTACCAGAAACGTGTTTCTAACTCCTGAATCTAAAGGGAGATTTAACTCACTTAGCTGAACAAACGCACAGCAGAGCAGATTGAAGGATACGTTTCTTCTGTGTTTTAGGCAGAGTTTTACTGCTATTTCGTTATATGCGGGAATAGTGCTGGAAATGCCTGGAAATGCCTGTTTTGAGATCTCTCCACAGAAAGCGTTTCCAGACTTCCCCTTCAACACACGAGTTTAACTCTGTAAGTTGAATGCACACATTGAAGACCGTTCTGTTAGGTAGCTCCGTTTTGGTTTTAGAAGCAGACAGTTCTCCTTACAGCATATACTCCCATTCACTGAGAAATGTCCAAACGCAGCTCTTACCAGAAACGTGTTTCTAACTCCTGAATCTAAAGGGAGATTTAACTCACTTAGCTGAACAAACGCACAGCAGAGCAGATTGAAGGATACGTTTCTTCTGTGTTTTAGGCAGAGTTTTACTGCTATTTCGTTATATGCGGGAATAGTGCAGGAAATGCCTGGAAATGCCTGTTTTGAGATCTCTCCACAGAAAGCGTTTCCAGACTTCCCCTTCAACACACGAGTTTAACTCTGTAAGTTGAATGCACACATTGAAGACCGTTCTGTCAGGTAGCTCCGTTTTGGTTTTAGAAGCAGACAGTTCTCCTTACAGCATATACTCCCATTCACTGAGAAATGTCCAAACGCAGCTCTTACCAGAAACGTGTTTCTAACTCCTGAATCTAAAGGGAGATTTAACTCACTTAGCTGAACAAACGCACAGCAGAGCAGATTGAAGGATACGTTTCTTCTGTGTTTTAGGCAGAGTTTTACTGCTATTTCGTTATATGCGGGAATAGTGCTGGAAATGCCTGGAAATGCCTGTTTTGAGATCTCTCCACAGAAAGCGTTTCCAGACTTCCCCTTCAACACACGAGTTTAACTCTGTAAGTTGATTGCACACATTGAAGACCGTTCTGTTAGGTAGCTCCGTTTTGGTTTTAGAAGCAGACAGTTCTCCTTACAGCATATACTGCCATTCACTCGGAAATGTCCAAACGCAGCTCTTACCAGAAACGTGTTTCTAACTCCTGAATCTAAAGGGAGATTTAACTCACTTAGCTGAACAAACGCACAGCAGAGCAGATTGAAGGATACGTTTCTTCTGTGTTTTAGGCAGAGTTTTACTGCTATTTCGTTATATGCGGGAATAGTGCTGGAAATGCCTGGAAATGCCTGTTTTGAGATCTCTCCACAGAAAGCGTTTCCAGACTTCCCCTTCAACACACGAGTTTAACTCTGTAAGTTGAATGCACACATTGAAGACCGTTCTGTTAGGTAGCTCCGTTTTGGTTTTAGAAGCAGACAGTTCTCCTTACAGCATATACTCCCATTCACTGAGAAATGTCCAAACGCAGCTCTTACCAGAAACGTGTTTCTAACTCCTGAATCTAAAGGGAGATTTAACTCACTTAGCTGAACAAACGCACAGCAGAGCAGATTGAAGGATACGTTTCTTCTGTGTTTTAGGCAGAGTTTTACTGCTATTTCGTTATATGCGGGAATAGTGCTGGAAATGCCTGGAAATGCCTGTTTTGAGATCTCTCCACAGAAAGCGTTTCCAGACTTCCCCTTCAACACACGAGTTTAACTCTGTAAGTTGAATGCACACATTGAAGACCGTTCTGTTAGGTAGCTCCGTTTTGGTTTTAGAAGCAGACAGTTCTCCTTACAGCATATACTCCCATTCACTGAGAAATGTCCAAACGCAGCTCTTACCAGAAACGTGTTTCTAACTCCTGAATCTAAAGGGAGATTTAACTCACTTAGCTGAACAAACGCACAGCAGAGCAGATTGAAGGATACGTTTCTTCTGTGTTTTAGGCAGAGTTTTACTGCTATTTCGTTATATGCGGGAATAGTGCTGGAAATGCCTGGAAATGCCTGTTTTGAGATCTCTCCACAGAAAGCGTTTCCAGACTTCCCCTTCAACACACGAGTTTAACTCTGTAAGTTGAATGCACACATTGAAGACCGTTCTGTTAGGTAGCTCCGTTTTGGTTTTAGAAGCAGACAGTTCTCCTTACAGCATATACTCCCATTCACTGAGAAATGTCCAAACGCAGCTCTTACCAGAAACGTGTTTCTAACTCCTGAATCTAAAGGGAGATTTAACTCACTTAGCTGAACAAACGCACAGCAGAGCAGATTGAAGGATACGTTTCTTCTGTGTTTTAGGCAGAGTTTTACTGCTATTTCGTTATATGCGGGAATAGTGCTGGAAATGCCTGGAAATGCCTGTTTTGAGATCTCTCCACAGAAAGCGTTTCCAGACTTCCCCTTCAACACACGAGTTTAACTCTGTAAGTTGAATGCACACATTGAAGACCGTTCTGTTAGGTAGCTCCGTTTTGGTTTTAGAAGCAGACAGTTCTCCTTACAGCATATACTCCCATTCACTGAGAAATGTCCAAACGCAGCTCTTACCAGAAACGTGTTTCTAACTCCTGAATCTAAAGGGAGATTTAACTCACTTAGCTGAACAAACGCACAGCAGAGCAGATTGAAGGATACGTTTCTTCTGTGTTTTAGGCAGAGTTTTACTGCTATTTCGTTATATGCGGGAATAGTGCTGGAAATGCCTGGAAATGCCTGTTTTGAGATCTCTCCACAGAAAGCGTTTCCAGACTTCCCCTTCAACACACGAGTTTAACTCTGTAAGTTGAATGCACACATTGAAGACCGTTCTGTTAGGTAGCTCCGTTTTGGTTTTAGAAGCAGACAGTTCTCCTTACAGCATATACTCCCATTCACTGAGAAATGTCCAAACGCAGCTCTTACCAGAAACGTGTTTCTAACTCCTGAATCTAAAGGGAGATTTAACTCACTTAGCTAAACAAACGCACAGCAGAGCAGATTGAAGAATACGTTTCTTCTGTGTTTTAGGCAGAGTTTTACTGCTATTTCGTTATATGCGGGAATAGTCCTGGAAATGCCTCTTTTGAGATCTCTCCACAGAAAGCGTTTCCAGACTTCCCCTTCAACACACGAGTTTAACTCTGTAAGTTGAATGCACACATTGAAGACCGTTCTGTTAGGTAGCTCCGTTTTGGTTTTAGAAGCAGACAGTTCTCCTTACAGCATATACTCCCATTCACTGAGAAATGTCCAAACGCAGCTCTTACCAGAAACGTGTTTCTAACTCCTGAATCTAAAGGGAGATTTAACTCACTTAGCTGAACAAACGCACAGCAGAGCAGATTGAAGGATACGTTTCTTCTGTGTTTTAGGCAGAGTTTTACTGCTATTTCGTTATATGCGGGAATAGTGCTGGAAATGCCTGTTTTGAGATCTCTCCACAGAAAGCGTTTCCAGACTTCCCCTTCAACACACGAGTTTAACTCTGTAAGTTGAATGCACACATTGAAGACCGTTCTGTTAGGTAGCTCCGTTTTGGTTTTAGAAGCAGACAGTTCTCCTTACAGCATATACTCCCATTCACTGAGAAATGTCCAAACGCAGCTCTTACCAGAAACGTGTTTCTAACTCCTGAATCTAAAGGGAGATTTAACTCACTTAGCTGAACAAACGCACAGCAGAGCAGATTGAAGGATACGTTTCTTCTGTGTTTTAGGCAGAGTTTTACTGCTATTTCGTTATATGCAGGAATAGTGCTGGAAATGCCTGGAAATGCCTGTTTTGAGATCTCTCCACAGAAAGCGTTTCCAGACTTCCCCTTCAACACACGAGTTTAACTCTGTAAGTTGAATGCACACATTGAAGACCGTTCTGTTAGGTAGCTCCGTTTTGGTTTTAGAAGCAGACAGTTCTCCTTACAGCATATACTCCCATTCACGGAGAAATGTCCAAACGCAGCTCTTACCAGAAACGTGTTTCTAACTCCTGAATCTAAAGGGAGATTTAACTCACTTAGCTGAACAAACGCACAGCAGAGCAGATTGAAGGATACGTTTCTTCTGTGTTTTAGGCAGAGTTTTACTGCTATTTCGTTATAAGCGGGAATAGTGCTGGAAATGCCTGGAAATGCCTGTTTTGAGATCTCTCCACAGAAAGCGTTTCCAGACTTCCCCTTCAACACACGAGTTTAACTCTGTAAGTTGAATGCACACATTGAAGACCGTTCTGTTAGGTAGCTCCGTTTTGGTTTTAGAAGCAGACAGTTCTCCTTACAGCATATACTCCCATTCACTGAGAAATGTCCAAACGCAGCTCTTACCAGAAACGTGTTTCTAACTCCTGAATCTAAAGGGAGATTTAACTCACTTAGCTGAACAAACGCACAGCAGAGCAGATTGAAGGATACGTTTCTTCTGTGTTTTAGGCAGAGTTTTACTGCTATTTCGTTATATGCGGGAATAGTCCTGGAAATGCCTGTTTTGAGATCTCTCCACAGAAAGCGTTTCCAGACTTCCCCTTCAACACACGAGTTTAACTCTGTAAGTTGAATGCACACATTGAAGACCGTTCTGTTAGGTAGCTCCGTTTTGGTTTTAGAAGCAGACAGTTCTCCTTACAGCATATACTCCCATTCACTGAGAAATGTCCAAACGCAGCTCTTACCAGAAACGTGTTTCTAACTCCTGAATCTAAAGGGAGATTTAACTCACTTAGCTGAACAAACGCACAGCAGAGCAGATTGAAGGATACGTTTCTTCTGTGTTTTAGGCAGAGTTTTACTGCTATTTCGTTATATGCGGGAATAGTGCTGGAAATGCCTGGAAATGCCTGTTTTGAGATCTCTCCACAGAAAGCGTTTCCAGACTTCCCCTTCAACACACGAGTTTAACTCTGTAAGTTGAATGCACACATTGAAGACCGTTCTGTTAGGTAGCTCCGTTTTGGTTTTAGAAGCAGACAGTTCTCCTTACAGCATATACTCCCATTCACTGAGAAATGTCCAAACGCAGCTCTTACCAGAAACGTGTTTCTAACTCCTGAATCTAAAGGGAGATTTAACTCACTTAGCTGAACAAACGCACAGCAGAGCAGATTGAAGGATACGTTTCTTCTGTGTTTTAGGCAGAGTTTTACTGCTATTTCGTTATATGCGGGAATAGTGCTGGAAATGCCTGGAAATGCCTGTTTTGAGATCTCTCCACAGAAAGCGTTTCCAGACTTCCCCTTCAACACACGAGTTTAACTCTGTAAGTTGAATGCACACATTGAAGACCGTTCTGTTAGGTAGCTCCGTTTTGGTTTTAGAAGCAGACAGTTCTCCTTACAGCATATACTCCCATTCACTGAGAAATATCCAAACGCAGCTCTTACCAGAAACGTGTTTCTAACTCCTGAATCTAAAGGGAGATTTAACTCACTTAGCTGAACAAACGCACAGCAGAGCAGATTGAAGGATACGTTTCTTCTGTGTTTTAGGCAGAGTTTTACTGCTATTTCGTTATATGCGGGAATAGTGCTGGAAATGCCTGGAAATGCCTGTTTTGAGATCTCTCCACAGAAAGCGTTTCCAGACTTCCCCTTCAACACACGAGTTTAACTCTGTAAGTTGAATGCACACATTGAAGACCGTTCTGTTAGGTAGCTCCGTTTTGGTTTTAGAAGCAGACAGTTCTCCTTACAGCATATACTCCCATTCACTGAGAAATGTCCAAACGCAGCTCTTACCAGAAACGTGTTTCTAACTCCTGAATCTAAAGGGAGATTTAACTCACTTAGCTGAACAAACGCACAGCAGAGCAGATTGAAGGATACGTTTCTTCTGTGTTTTAGGCAGAGTTTTACTGCTATTTCGTTATATGCGGGAATAGTGCTGGAAATGCCTGTTTTGAGATCTCTCCACAGAAAGCGTTTCCAGACTTCCCCTTCAACACACGAGTTTAACTCTGTAAGTTGAATGCACACATTGAAGACCGTTCTGTTAGGTAGCTCCGTTTTGGTTTTAGAAGCAGACAGTTCTCCTTACAGCATATACTCCCATTCACTGAGAAATGTCCAAACGCAGCTCTTACCAGAAACGTGTTTCTAACTCCTGAATCTAAAGGGAGATTTAACTCACTTAGCTGAACAAACGCACAGCAGAGCAGATTGAAGGATACGTTTCTTCTGTGTTTTAGGCAGAGTTTTACTGCTATTTCGTTATATGCGGGAATAGTGCTGGAAATGCCTGGAAATGCCTGTTTTGAGATCTCTCCACAGAAAGCGTTTCCAGACTTCCCCTTCAACACACGAGTTTAACTCTGTAAGTTGAATGCACACATTGAAGACCGTTCTGTTAGGTAGCTCCGTTTTGGTTTTAGAAGCAGACAGTTCTCCTTACAGCATATACTCCCATTCACTGAGAAATGTCCAAACGCAGCTCTTACCAGAAACGTGTTTCTAACTCCTGAATCTAAAGGGAGATTTAACTCACTTAGCTGAACAAACGCACAGCAGAGCAGATTGAAGGATACGTTTCTTCTGTGTTTTAGGCAGAGTTTTACTGCTATTTCGTTATATGCGGGAATAGTGCTGGAAATGCCTGTTTTGAGATCTCTCCACAGAAAGCGTTTCCAGACTTCCCCTTCAACACACGAGTTTAACTCTGTAAGTTGAATGCACACATTGAAGACCGTTCTGTTAGGTAGCTCCGTTTTGGTTTTAGAAGCAGACAGTTCTCCTTACAGCATATACTCCCATTCACTGAGAAATGTCCAAACGCAGCTCTTACCAGAAACGTGTTTCTAACTCCTGAATCTAAAGGGAGATTTAACTCACTTAGCTGAACAAACGCACAGCAGAGCAGATTGAAGGATACGTTTCTTCTGTGTTTTAGGCAGAGTTTTACTGCTATTTCGTTATATGCGGGAATAGTCCTGGAAATGCCTGTTTTGAGATCTCTCCACAGAAAGCGTTTCCAGACTTCCCCTTCAACACACGAGTTTAACTCTGTAAGTTGAATGCACACATTGAAGACCGTTCTGTTAGGTAGCTCCGTTTTGGTTTTAGAAGCAGACAGTTCTCCTTACAGCATATACTCCCATTCACTGAGAAATGTCCAAACGCAGCTCTTACCAGAAACGTGTTTCTAACTCCTGAATCTAAAGGGAGATTTAACTCACTTAGCTGAACAAACGCACAGCAGAGCAGATTGAAGGATACGTTTCTTCTGTGTTTTAGGCAGAGTTTTACTGCTATTTCGTTATATGCGGGAATAGTGCTGGAAATGCCTGGAAATGCCTGTTTTGAGATCTCTCCACAGAAAGCGTTTCCAGACTTCCCCTTCAACACACGAGTTTAACTCTGTAAGTTGAATGCACACATTGAAGACCGTTCTGTTAGGTAGCTCCGTTTTGGTTTTAGAAGCAGACAGTTCTCCTTACAGCATATACTCCCATTCACTGAGAAATGTCCAAACGCAGCTCTTACCAGAAACGTGTTTCTAACTCCTGAATCTAAAGGGAGATTTAACTCACTTAGCTGAACAAACGCACAGCAGAGCAGATTGAAGGATACGTTTCTTCTGTGTTTTAGGCAGAGTTTTACTGCTATTTCGTTATATGCGGGAATAGTGCTGGAAATGCCTGGAAATGCCTGTTTTGAGATCTCTCCACAGAAAGCGTTTCCAGACTTCCCCTTCAACACACGAGTTTAACTCTGTAAGTTGAATGCACACATTGAAGACCGTTCTGTTAGGTAGCTCCGTTTTGGTTTTAGAAGCAGACAGTTCTCCTTACAGCATATACTCCCATTCACTGAGAAATGTCCAAACGCAGCTCTTACCAGAAACGTGTTTCTAACTCCTGAATCTAAAGGGAGATTTAACTCACTTAGCTGAACAAACGCACAGCAGAGCAGATTGAAGGATACGTTTCTTCTGTGTTTTAGGCAGAGTTTTACTGCTATTTCGTTATATGCGGGAATAGTGCTGGAAATGCCTGGAAATGCCTGTTTTGAGATCTCTCCACAGAAAGCGTTTCCAGACTTCCCCTTCAACACACGAGTTTAACTCTGTAAGTTGAATGCACACATTGAAGACCGTTCTGTTAGGTAGCTCCGTTTTGGTTTTAGAAGCAGACAGTTCTCCTTACAGCATATACTCCCATTCACTGAGAAATGTCCAAACGCAGCTCTTACCAGAAACGTGTTTCTAACTCCTGAATCTAAAGGGAGATTTAACTCACTTAGCTGAACAAACGCACAGCAGAGCAGATTGAAGGATACGTTTCTTCTGTGTTTTAGGCAGAGTTTTACTGCTATTTCGTTATATGCGGGAATAGTGCTGGAAATGCCTGTTTTGAGATCTCTCCACAGAAAGCGTTTCCAGACTTCCCCTTCAACACACGAGTTTAACTCTGTAAGTTGAATGCACACATTGAAGACCGTTCTGTTAGGTAGCTCCGTTTTGGTTTTAGAAGCAGACAGTTCTCCTTACAGCATATACTCCCATTCACTGAGAAATGTCCAAACGCAGCTCTTACCAGAAACGTGTTTCTAACTCCTGAATCTAAAGGGAGATTTAACTCACTTAGCTGAACAAACGCACAGCAGAGCAGATTGAAGGATACGTTTCTTCTGTGTTTTAGGCAGAGTTTTACTGCTATTTCGTTATATGCGGGAATAGTGCTGGAAATGCCTGGAAATGCCTGTTTTGAGATCTCTCCACAGAAAGCGTTTCCAGACTTCCCCTTCAACACACGAGTTTAACTCTGTAAGTTGAATGCACACATTGAAGACCGTTCTGTTAGGTAGCTCCGTTTTGGTTTTAGAAGCAGACAGTTCTCCTTACAGCATATACTCCCATTCACTGAGAAATGTCCAAACGCAGCTCTTACCAGAAACGTGTTTCTAACTCCTGAATCTAAAGGGAGATTTAACTCACTTAGCTGAACAAACGCACAGCAGAGCAGATTGAAGGATACGTTTCTTCTGTGTTTTAGGCAGAGTTTTACTGCTATTTCGTTATATGCGGGAATAGTGCTGGAAATGCCTGGAAATGCCTGTTTTGAGATCTCTCCACAGAAAGCGTTTCCAGACTTCCCCTTCAACACACGAGTTTAACTCTGTAAGTTGAATGCACACATTGAAGACCGTTCTGTTAGGTAGCTCCGTTTTGGTTTTAGAAGCAGACAGTTCTCCTTACAGCATATACTCCCATTCACGGAGAAATGTCCAAACGCAGCTCTTACCAGAAACGTGTTTCTAACTCCTGAATCTAAAGGGAGATTTAACTCACTTAGCTGAACAAACGCACAGCAGAGCAGATTGAAGGATACGTTTCTTCTGTGTTTTAGGCAGAGTTTTACTGCTATTTCGTTATATGCGGGAATAGTGCTGGAAATGCCTGGAAATGCCTGTTTTGAGATCTCTCCACAGAAAGCGTTTCCAGACTTCCCCTTCAAAACACGAGTTTAACTCTGTAAGTTGAATGCACACATTGAAGACCGTTCTGTTAGGTAGCTCCGTTTTGGTTTTAGAAGCAGACAGTTCTCCTTACAGCATATACTCCCATTCACTGAGAAATGTCCAAACGCAGCTCTTACCAGAAACGTGTTTCTAACTCCTGAATCTAAAGGGAGATTTAACTCACTTAGCTGAACAAACGCACAGCAGAGCAGATTGAAGGATACGTTTCTTCTGTGTTTTAGGCAGAGTTTTACTGCTATTTCGTTATATGCGGGAATAGTGCTGGAAATGCCTGGAAATGCCTGTTTTGAGATCTCTCCACAGAAAGCGTTTCCAGACTTCCCCTTCAACACACGAGTTTAACTCTGTAAGTTGAATGCACACATTGAAGACCGTTCTGTTATGTAGCTCCGTTTTGGTTTTAGAAGCAGACAGTTCTCCTTACAGCATATACTCCCATTCACTGAGAAATGTCCAAACGCAGCTCTTACCAGAAACGTGTTTCTAACTCCTGAATCTAAAGGGAGATTTAACTCACTTAGCTGAACAAACGCACAGCAGAGCAGATTGAAGGATACGTTTCTTCTGTGTTTTAGGCAGAGTTTTACTGCTATTTCGTTATATGCGGGAATAGTGCTGGAAATGCCTGTTTTGAGATCTCTCCACAGAAAGCGTTTCCAGACTTCCCCTTCAACACACGAGTTTAACTCTGTAAGTTGAATGCACACATTGAAGACCGTTCTGTTAGGTAGCTCCGTTTTGGTTTTAGAAGCAGACAGTTCTCCTTACAGCATATACTCCCATTCACTGAGAAATGTCCAAACGCAGCTCTTACCAGAAACGTGTTTCTAACTTTGAATCTAAAGGGAGATTTAACTCACTTAGCTGAACAAACGCACAGCAGAGCAGATTGAAGGATACGTTTCTTCTGTGTTTTAGGCAGAGTTTTACTGCTATTTCGTTATATGCGGGAATAGTGCTGGAAATGCCTGGAAATGCCTGTTTTGAGATCTCTCCACAGAAAGCGTTTCCATACTTCCCCTTCAACACACGAGTTTAACTCTGTAAGTTGAATGCACACATTGAAGACCGTTCTGTTAGGTAGCTCCGTTTTGGTTTTAGAAGCAGACAGTTCTCCTTACAGCATATACTCCCATTCACTGAGAAATGTCCAAACGCAGCTCTTACCAGAAACGTGTTTCTAACTCCTGAATCTAAAGGGAGATTTAACTCACTTAGCTGAACAAACGCACAGCAGAGCAGATTGAAGGATACGTTTCTTCTGTGTTTTAGGCAGAGTTTTACTGCTATTTCGTTATATGCGGGAATAGTGCTGGAAATGCCTGGAAATGCCTGTTTTGAGATCTCTCCACAGAAAGCGTTTCCAGACTTCCCCTTCAACACACGAGTTTAACTCTGTAAGTTGAATGCACACATTGAAGACCGTTCTGTTAGGTAGCTCCGTTTTGGTTTTAGAAGCAGACAGTTCTCCTTACAGCATATACTCCCATTCACTGAGAAATGTCCAAACGCAGCTCTTACCAGAAACGTGTTTCTAACTCCTGAATCTAAAGGGAGATTTAACTCACTTAGCTGAACAAACGCACAGCAGAGCAGATTGAAGGATAGGTTTCTTCTGTGTTTTAGGCAGTTTTACTGCTATTTCGTTATATGCGGGAATAGTGCTGGAAATGCCTGGAAATGCCTGTTTTGAGATCTCTCCACAGAAAGCGTTTCCAGACTTCCCCTTCAACACACGAGTTTAACTCTGTAAGTTGAATGCACACATTGAAGACCGTTCTGTTAGGTAGCTCCGTTTTGGTTTTAGAAGCAGACAGTTCTCCTTACAGCATATACTCCCATTCACTGAGAAATGTCCAAACGCAGCTCTTACCAGAAACGTGTTTCTAACTCCTGAATCTAAAGGGAGATTTAACTCACTTAGCTGAACAAACGCACAGCAGAGCAGATTGAAGGATACGTTTCTTCTGTGTTTTAGGCAGAGTTTTACTGCTATTTCGTTATATGCGGGAATAGTGCTGGAAATGCCTGGAAATGCCTGTTTTGAGATCTCTCCACAGAAAGCGTTTCCAGACTTCCCCTTCAACACACGAGTTTAACTCTGTAAGTTGAATGCACACATTGAAGACCGTTCTGTTAGGTAGCTCCGTTTTGGTTTTAGAAGCAGACAGTTCTCCTTACAGCATATACTCCCATTCACTGAGAAATGTCCAAACGCAGCTCTTACCAGAAACGTGTTTCTAACTCCTGAATCTAAAGGGAGATTTAACTCACTTAGCTGAACAAACGCACAGCAGAGCAGATTGAAGGATACGTTTCTTCTGTGTTTTAGGCAGAGTTTTACTGCTATTTCGTTATATGCGGGAATAGTGCTGGAAATGCCTGGAAATGCCTGTTTTGAGATCTCTCCACAGAAAGCGTTTCCAGACTTCCCCTTCAACACACGAGTTTAACTCTGTAAGTTGAATGCACACATTGAAGACCGTTCTGTTAGGTAGCTCCGTTTTGGTTTTAGAAGCAGACAGTTCTCCTTACAGCATATACTCCCATTCACTGAGAAATGTCCAAACGCAGCTCTTACCAGAAACGTGTTTCTAACTCCTGAATCTAAAGGGAGATTTAACTCACTTAGCTGAACAAACGCACAGCAGAGCAGATTGAAGGATACGTTTCTTCTGTGTTTTAGGCAGAGTTTTACTGCTATTTCGTTATATGCGGGAATAGTGCTGGAAATGCCTGGAAATGCCTGTTTTGAGATCTCTCCACAGAAAGCGTTTCCAGACTTCCCCTTCAAAACACGAGTTTAACTCTGTAAGTTGAATGCACACATTGAAGACCGTTCTGTTAGGTAGCTCCGTTTTGGTTTTAGAAGCAGACAGTTCTCCTTACAGCATATACTCCCATTCACTGAGAAATGTCCAAACGCAGCTCTTACCAGAAACGTGTTTCTAACTTCTGAATCTAAAGGGAGATTTAACTCACTTAGCTGAACAAACGCACAGCAGAGCAGATTGAAGGATACGTTTCTTCTCTGTATTAGGCAGAGTTTTACTGCTATTTCGTTATATGCGGGAATAGTGCTGGAAATGCCTGGAAATGCCTGTTTTGAGATCTCTCCACAGAAAGCGTTTCCAGACTTCCCCTTCAACACACGAGTTTAACTCTGTAAGTTGAATGCACACATTGAAGACCGTTCTGTTAGGTAGCTCCGTTTTGGTTTTAGAAGCAGACAGTTCTCCTTACAGCATATACTCCCATTCACTGAGAAATGTCCAAACGCAGCTCTTACCAGAAACGTGTTTCTAACTCCTGAATCTAAAGGGAGATTTAACTCACTTAGCTGAACAAACGCACAGCAGAGCAGATTGAAGTATACGTTTCTTCTGTGTTTTAGGCAGAGTTTTACTGCTATTTCGTTATATGCGGGAATAGTGCTGGAAATGCCTGGAAATGCCTGTTTTGAGATCTCTCCACAGAAAGCGTTTCCAGACTTCCCCTTCAACACACGAGTTTAACTCTGTAAGTTGAATGCACACATTGAAGACCGTTCTGTTAGGTAGCTCCGTTTTGGTTTTAGAAGCAGACAGTTCTCCTTACAGCATATACTCCCATTCACTGAGAAATGTCCAAACGCAGCTCTTACCAGAAACGTGTTTCTAACTCCTGAATCTAAAGGCAGATTTAACTCACTTAGCTGAACAAACGCACAGCATAGCAGATTGAAGGATACGTTTCTTCTGTGTTTTAGGCAGAGTTTTACTGCTATTTCGTTATATGCGGGAATAGTGCTGGAAATGCCTGGAAATGCCTGTTTTGAGATCTCTCCACAGAAAGCGTTTCCAGACTTCCCCTTCAACACACGAGTTTAACTCTGTAAGTTGAATGTACACATTGAAGACCGTTCTGTTACGTAGCTCCGTTTTGGTTTTAGAAGCAGACAGTTCTCCTTACAGCATATACTCCCATTCACTGAGAAATGTCCAAACGCAGCTCTTACCAGAAACGTGTTTCTAACTCCTGAATCTAAAGGGAGATTTAACTCACTTAGCTGAACAAACGCACAGCAGAGCAGATGGAAGGATACGTTTCTTCTGTGTTTTAGGCAGAGTTTTACTGCTATTTCGTTATATGCGGGAATAGTGCTGGAAATGCCTGTTTTGAGATCTCTCCACAGAAAGCGTTTCCAGACTTCCCCTTCAACACACGAGTTTAACTCTGTAAGTTGAATGCACACATTGAAGACCGTTCTGTTAGGTAGCTCCGTTTTGGTTTTAGAAGCAGACAGTTCTACTTACAGCATATACTCCCATTCACTGAGAAATGTCCAAACGCAGCCCTTACCAGAAACGTGTTTCTAACTCCTGAATCTAAAGGGAGATTTAACTCACTTAGCTGAACAAACGCACAGCAGAGCAGATTGAAAGATACGTTTCTTCTGTGTTTTAGGCAGAGTTTTACTGCTATTTCGTTATATGCGGGAATAGTGCTGGAAATGCCTGTTTTGAGATCTCTCCACAGAAAGCGTTTCCAGACTTCCCCTTCAACACACGAGTTTAACTCTGTAAGTTGAATGCACACATTGAAGACCGTTCTGTTAGGTAGCTCCGTTTCGGTTTTAGAAGCAGACAGTTCTCCTTACAGCATATACTCCCATTCACTGAGAAATGTCCAAACGCAGCTCTTACCAGAAACGTGTTTCTAACTCCTGAATCTAAAGGGAGATTTAACTCACTTAGCTGAACAAACGCACAGCAGAGCAGATTGAAGGATACGTTTCTTCTGTGTTTTAGGCAGAGTTTTACTGCTATTTCGTTATATGCGGGAATAGTGCTGGAAATGCCTGGAAATGCCTGTTTTGAGATCTCTCCACAGAAAGCGTTTCCAGACTTCCCCTTCAACACACGAGTTTAACTCTGTAAGTTGAATGCACACATTGAAGACCGTTCTGTTAGGTAGCTCCGTTTTGGTTTTAGAAGCAGACAGTTCTCCTTACAGCATATACTCCCATTCACTGAGAAATGTCCAAACGCAGCTCTTACCAGAAACGTGTTTCTAACTCCCGAATCTAAAGGGAGATTTAACTCACTTAGCTGAACAAACGCACAGCAGAGCAGATTGAAGGATACGTTTCTTCTGTGTTTTAGGCAGAGTTTTACTGCTATTTCGTTATATGCGGGAATAGTGCTGGAAATGCCTGGAAATGCCTGTTTTGAGATCTCTCCACAGAAAGCGTTTCCAGACTTCCCCTTCAACACACGAGTTTAACTCTGTAAGTTGAATGCACACATTGAAGACCGTTCTGTTAGGTAGCTCCGTTTTGGTTTTAGAAGCAGACAGTTCTCCTTACAGCATATACTCCCATTCACTGAGAAATGTCCAAACGCAGCTCTTACCAGAAACGTGTTTCTAACTCCTGAATCTAAAGGGAGATTTAACTCACTTAGCTGAACAAACGCACAGCAGAGCAGATTGAAGGATACGTTTCTTCTGTGTTTTAGGCAGAGTTTTACTGCTATTTCGTTATATGCGGGAATAGTGCTGGAAATGCCTGGAAATGCCTGTTTTGAGATCTCTCCACAGGAAGCGTTTCCAGACTTCCCCTTCAACACACGAGTTTAACTCTGTAAGTTGAATGTACACATTGAAGACCGTTCTGTTAGGTAGCTCCGTTTTGGTTTTAGAAGCAGACAGTTCTCCTTACAGCATATACTCCCATTCACTGAGAAATGTCCAAACGCAGCTCTTACCAGAAACGTGTTTCTAACTCCTGAATCTAAAGGGAGATTTAACTCACTTAGCTGAACAAACGCACAGCAGAGCAGATGGAAGGATACGTTTCTTCTGTGTTTTAGGCAGAGTTTTACTGCTATTTCGTTATATGCGGGAATAGTGCTGGAAATGCCTGTTTTGAGATCTCTCCACAGAAAGCGTTTCCAGACTTCCCCTTCAACACACGAGTTTAACTCTGTAAGTTGAATGCACACATTGAAGACCGTTCTGTTAGGTAGCTCCGTTTTGGTTTTAGAAGCAGACAGTTCTCCTTACAGCATATACTCCCATTCACTGAGAAATGTCCAAACGCAGCTCTTACCAGAAACGTGTTTCTAACTCCTGAAACTAAAGGGAGATTTAACTCACTTAGCTGAACAAACGCACAGCAGAGCAGATTGAAGGATACGTTTCTTCTGTGTTTTAGGCAGAGTTTTACTGCTATTTCGTTATATGCGGGAATAGTGCTGGAAATGCCTGTTTTGAGATCTCTCCACAGAAAGCGTTTCCAGACTTCCCCTTCAACACACGAGTTTAACTCTGTAAGTTGAAGGCACACATTGAAGACCGTTCTGTTAGGTAGCTCCGTTTCGGTTTTAGAAGCAGACAGTTCTCCTTACAGCATATACTCCCATTCACTGAGAAATGTCCAAACGCAGCTCTTACCAGAAACGTGTTTCTAACTCCTGAATCTAAAGGGAGATTTAACTCACTTAGCTGAACAAACGCACAGCAGAGCAGATTGAAGGATACGTTTCTTCTGTGTTTTAGGCAGAGTTTTACTGCTATTTCGTTATATGCGGGAATAGTGCTGGAAATGCCTGGAAATGCCTGTTTTGAGATCTCTCCACAGAAAGCGTTTCCAGACTTCCCCTTCAACACACGAGTTTAACTCTGTAAGTTGAATGCACACATTGAAGACCGTTCTGTTAGGTAGCTCCGTTTTGGTTTTAGAAGCAGACAGTTCTCCTTACAGCCTATACTCCCATTCACTGAGAAATGTCCAAACGCAGCTCTTACCAGAAACGTGTTTCTAACTCCTGAATCTAAAGGGAGATTTAACTCACTTAGCTGAACAAACGCACAGCAGAGCAGATGGAAGGATACGTTTCTTCTGTGTTTTAGGCAGAGTTTTACTGCTATTTCGTTATATGCGGGAATAGTGCTGGAAATGCCTGTTTTGAGATCTCTCCACAGAAAGCGTTTCCAGACTTCCCCTTCAACACACGAGTTTAACTCTGTAAGTTGAATGCACACATTGAAGACCGTTCTGTTAGGTAGCTCCGTTTTGGTTTTAGAAGCAGACAGTTCTCCTTACAGCATATACTCCCATTCACTGAGAAATGTCCAAACGCAGCTCTTACCAGAAACGTGTTTCTAACTCCTGAATCTAAAGTGAGATTTAACTCACTTAGCTGAACAAACGCACAGCAGAGCAGATTGAAGGATACGTTTCTTCTGTGTTTTAGGCAGAGTTTTACTGCTATTTCGTTATATGCGGGAATAGTGCTGGAAATGCCTGTTTTGAGATCTCTCCACAGAAAGCGTTTCCAGACTTCCCCTTCAACACACGAGTTTAACTCTGTAAGTTGAATGCACACATTGAAGACCGTTCTGTTAGGTAGCTCCGTTTTGGTTTTAGAAGCAGACAGTTCTCCTTACAGCATATACTCCCATTCACTGAGAAATGTCCAAACGCAGCTCTTACCAGAAACGTGTTTCTAACTCCTGAATCTAAAGGGAGATTTAACTCACTTAGCTGAACAAACGCACAGCAGAGCAGATTGAAGGATACGTTTCTTCTGTGTTTTAGGCAGAGTTTTACTGCTATTTCGTTATATGCGGGAATAGTGCTGGAAATGCCTGTTTTGAGATCTCTCCACAGAAAGCGTTTCCAGACTTCCCCTTCAACACACGAGTTTAACTCTGTAAGTTGAATGCACACATTGAAGACCGTTCTGTTAGGTAGCTCCGTTTTGGTTTTAGAAGCAGACAGTTCTCCTTACAGCATATACTCCCATTCACTGAGAAATGTCCAAACGCAGCTCTTACCAGAAACGTGTTTCTAACTCCTGAATCTAAAGGGAGATTTAACTCACTTAGCTGAACAAACGCACAGCATAGCAGATTGAAGGATACGTTTCTTCTGTGTTTTAGGCAGAGTTTTACTGCTATTTCGTTATATGCGGGAATAGTGCTGGAAATGCCTGTTTTGAGATCTCTCCACAGAAAGCGTTTCCAGACTTCCCCTTCAACACACGAGTTTAACTCTGTAAGTTGAATGCACACATTGAAGACCGTTCTGTTAGGTAGCTCCGTTTTGGTTTTAGAAGCAGACAGTTCTCCTTACAGCCTATACTCCCATTCACTGAGAAATGTCCAAACGCAGCTCTTACCAGAAACGTGTTTCTAACTCCTGAATCTAAAGGGAGATTTAACTCACTTAGCTGAACAAACGCACAGCAGAGCAGATTGAAGGATACATTTCTTCTGTGTTTTAGGCAGAGTTTTACTGCTATTTCGTTATATGCGGGAATAGTGCTGGAAATGCCTGGAAATGCCTGTTTTGAGATCTCTCCACAGAAAGCGTTTCCAGACTTCCCCTTCAACACACGAGTTTAACTCTGTAAGTTGAATGCACACATTGAAGACCGTTCTGTTAGGTAGCTCCGTTTTGGTTTTAGAAGCAGACAGTTCTCCTTACAGCATATACTCCCATTCACTGAGAAATGTCCAAACGCAGCTCTTACCAGAAACGTGTTTCTAACTCCTGAATATAAAGGGAGATTTAACTCACTTAGCTGAACAAACGCACAGCAGAGCAGATTGAAGGATACGTTTCTTCTGTGTTTTAGGCAGAGTTTTACTGCTATTTCGTTATATGCGGGAATAGTGCTGGAAATGCCTGGAAATGCCTGTTTTGAGATCTCTCCACAGAAAGCGTTTCCAGACTTCCCCTTCAACACACGAGTTTAACTCTGTAAGTTGAATGCACACATTGAAGACCGTTCTGTTAGGTAGCTCCGTTTTGGTTTTAGAAGCAGACAGTTCTCCTTACAGCATATATTCCCATTCACTGAGAAATGTCCAAACGCAGCTCTTACCAGAAACGTGTTTCTAACTCCTGAATCTAAAGGGAGATTTAACTCACTTAGCTGAACAAACGCACAGCAGAGCAGTTTGAAGGATACGTTTCTTCTGTGTTTTAGGCAGAGTTTTACTGCTATTTCGTTATATGCGGGAATAGTGCTGGAAATGCCTGGAAATGCCTGTTTTGAGATCTCTCCACAGAAAGCGTTTCCAGGCTTCCCCTTCAACACACGAGTTTAACTCTGTAAGTTGAATGCACACATTGAAGACCGTTCTGTTAGGTAGCTCCGTTTTGGTTTTAGAAGCAGACAGTTCTCCTTACAGCATATACTCCCATTCACTGAGAAATGTCCAAATGCAGCTCTTACCAGAAACGTGTTTCTAACTCCTGAATCTAAAGGGAGATTTAACTCACTTAGCTGAACAAACGCACAGCAGAGCAGATTGAAGGATACGTTTCTTCTGTGTTTTAGGCAGAGTTTTACTGCTATTTCGTTATATGCAGGAATAGTGCTGGAAATGCCTGTTTTGAGATCTCTCCACAGAAAGCGTTTCCAGACTTCCCCTTCAACACACGAGTTTAACTCTGTAAGTTGAATGCACACATTGAAGACCGTTCTGTTAGGTAGCTCCGTTTTGGTTTTAGAAGCAGACAGTTCTCCTTACAGCATATACTCCCATTCACTGAGAAATGTCCAAACGCAGCTCTTACCAGAAACGTGTTTCTAACTCCTGAATCTAAAGGGAGATTTAACCCACTTAGCTGAACAAACGCACAGCAGAGCAGATTGAAGGATACGTTTCTTCTGTGTTTTAGGCAGAGTTTTACTGCTATTTCGTTATATGCGGGAATAGTGCTGGAAATGCCTGGAAATGCCTGTTTTGAGATCTCTCCACAGAAAGCGTTTCCAGACTTCCCCTTCAACACACGAGTTTAACTCTGTAAGTTGAATGCACACATTGAAGACCGTTCTGTTAGGTAGCTCCGTTTTGGTTTTAGAAGCAGACAGTTCTCCTTACAGCATATACTCCCATTCACTGAGAAATGTCCAAACGCAGCTCTTACCAGAAACGTGTTTCTAACTCCTGAATCTAAAGGGAGATTTAACTCACTTAGCTGAACAAACGCACAGCAGAGCAGATTGAAGGATACGTTTCTTCTGTGTTTTAGGCAGAGTTTTACTGCTATTTCGTTATATGCGGGAATAGTGCTGGAAATGCCTGGAAATGCCTGTTTTGAGATCTCTCCACAGAAAGCGTTTCCAGACTTCCCCTTCAACACACGAGTTTAACTCTGTAAGTTGAATGCACACATTGAAGACCGTTCTGTTAGGTAGCTCCGTTTTGGTTTTAGAAGCAGACAGTTCTCCTTACAGCATATACTCCCATTCACTGAGAAATGTCCAAACGCAGCTCTTACCAGAAACGTGTTTCTAACTCCTGAATCTAAAGGGAGATTTAACTCACTTAGCTGAACAAACGCACAGCAGAGCAGATTGAAGGATACGTTTCTTCTGTGTTTTAGGCAGAGTTTTACTGCTATTTCGTTATATGCGGGAATAGTGCTGGAAATGCCTGGAAATGCCTGTTTTGAGATCTCTCCACAGAAAGCGTTTCCAGACTTCCCCTTCAACACACGAGTTTAACTCTGTAAGTTGAATGCACACATTGAAGACCGTTCTGTTAGGTAGCTCCGTTTTGGTTTTAGAAGCAGACAGTTCTCCTTACAGCATATACTCCCATTCACTGAGAAATGTCCAAACGCAGCTCTTACCAGAAACGTGTTTCTAACTCCTGAATCTAAAGGGAGATTTAACTCACTTAGCTGAACAAACGCACAGCAGAGCAGATTGAAGGATACGTTTCTTCTGTGTTTTAGGCAGAGTTTTACTGCTATTTCGTTATATGCGGGAATAGTCCTGGAAATGCCTCTTTTGAGATCTCTCCACAGAAAGCGTTTCCAGACTTCCCCTTCAACACACGAGTTTAACTCTGTAAGTTGAATGCACACATTGAAGACCGTTCTGTTAGGTAGCTCCGTTTTGGTTTTAGAAGCAGACAGTTCTCCTTACAGCATATACTCCCATTCACTGAGAAATGTCCAAACGCAGCTCTTACCAGAAACGTGTTTCTAACTCCTGAATCTAAAGGGAGATTTAACTCACTTAGCTGAACAAACGCACAGCAGAGCAGATTGAAGGATACGTTTCTTCTGTGTTTTAGGCAGAGTTTTACTGCTATTTCGTTATATGCGGGAATAGTGCTGGAAATGCCTGTTTTGAGATCTCTCCACAGAAAGCGTTTCCAGACTTCCCCTTCAACACACGAGTTTAACTCTGTAAGTTGAATGCACACATTGAAGACCGTTCTGTTAGGTAGCTCCGTTTTGGTTTTAGAAGCAGACAGTTCTCCTTACAGCATATACTCCCATTCACTGAGAAATGTCCAAACGCAGCTCTTACCAGAAACGTGTTTCTAACTCCTGAATCTAAAGGGAGATTTAACTCACTTAGCTGAACAAACGCACAGCAGAGCAGATTGAAGGATACGTTTCTTCTGTGTTTTAGGCAGAGTTTTACTGCTATTTCGTTATATGCAGGAATAGTGCTGGAAATGCCTGGAAATGCCTGTTTTGAGATCTCTCCACAGAAAGCGTTTCCAGACTTCCCCTTCAACACACGAGTTTAACTCTGTAAGTTGAATGCACACATTGAAGACCGTTCTGTAAGGTAGCTCCGTTTTGGTTTTAGAAGCAGACAGTTCTCCTTACAGCATATACTCCCATTCACGGAGAAATGTCCAAACGCAGCTCTTACCAGAAACGTGTTTCTAACTCCTGAATCTAAAGGGAGATTTAACTCACTTAGCTGAACAAACGCACAGCAGAGCAGATTGAAGGATACGTTTCTTCTGTGTTTTAGGCAGAGTTTTACTGCTATTTCGTTATCTGCGGGAATAGTGCTGGAAATGCCTGGAAATGCCTGTTTTGAGATCTCTCCACAGAAAGCGTTTCCAGACTTCCCCTTCAACACACGAGTTTAACTCTGTAAGTTGAATGCACACATTGAAGACCGTTCTGTTAGGTAGCTCCGTTTTGGTTTTAGAAGCAGACAGTTCTCCTTACAGCATATACTCCCATTCACTGAGAAATGTCCAAACGCAGCTCTTACCAGAAACGTGTTTCTAACTCCTGAATCTAAAGGGAGATTTAACTCACTTAGCTGAACAAACGCACAGCAGAGCAGATTGAAGGATACGTTTCTTCTGTGTTTTAGGCAGAGTTTTACTGCTATTTCGTTATATGCGGGAATAGTGCTGGAAATGCCCGGAAATGCCTGTTTTGAGATCTCTCCACAGAAAGCGTTTCCAGACTTCCCCTTCAACACACGAGTTTAACTCTGTAAGTTGAATGCACACATTGAAGACCGTTCTGTTAGGTAGCTCCGTTTTGGTTTTAGAAGCAGACAGTTCTCCTTACAGCATATAATCCCATTCACTGAGAAATGTCCAAACGCAGCTCTTACCAGAAACGTGTTTCTAACTCCTGAATCTAAAGGGAGATTTAACTCACTTAGCTGAACAAACGCACAGCAGAGCAGATTGAAGGATACGTTTCTTCTGTGTTTTAGGCAGAGTTTTACTGCTATTTCGTTATATGCGGGAATAGTGCTGGAAATGCCTGGAAATGCCTGTTTTGAGATCTCTCCACAGAAAGCGTTTCCAGACTTCCCCTTCAACACACGAGTTTAACTCTGTAAGTTGAATGCACACATTGAAGACCGTTCTGTTAGGTAGCTCCGTTTTGGTTTTAGAAGCAGACAGTTCTCCTTACAGCATATACTCCCATTCACTGAGAAATGTCCAAACGCAGCTCTTACCAGAAACGTGTTTCTAACTCCTGAATCTAAAGGGAGATTTAACTCACTTAGCTGAACAAACGCACAGCAGAGCAGATTGAAGGATACGTTTCTTCTGTGTTTTAAGCAGAGTTTTACTGCTATTTCGTTATATGCGGGAATAGTGCTGGAAATGCCTGTTTTGAGATCTCTCCACAGAAAGCGTTTCCAGACTTCCCCTTCAACACACGAGTTTAACTCTGTAAGTTGAATGCACACATTGAAGACCGTTCTGTTAGGTAGCTCCGTTTTGGTTTTAGAAGCAGACAGTTCTCCTTACAGCATATACTCCCATTCACTGAGAAATGTCCAAACGCAGCTCTTACCAGAAACGTGTTTCTAACTCCTGAATCTAAAGGGAGATTTAACTCACTTAGCTGAACAAACGCACAGCAGAGCAGATTGAAGGATACGTTTCTTCTGTGTTTTAGGCAGAGTTTTACTGCTATTTCGTTATATGCAGGAATAGTGCTGGAAATGCCTGGAAATGCCTGTTTTGAGATCTCTCCACAGAAAGCGTTTCCAGACTTCCCCTTCAACACACGAGTTTAACTCTGTAAGTTGAATGCACACATTGAAGACCGTTCTGTTAGGTAGCTCCGTTTTGGTTTTAGAAGCAGACAGTTCTCCTTACAGCATATACTCCCATTCACGGAGAAATGTCCAAACGCAGCTCTTACCAGAAACGTGTTTCTAACTCCTGAATCTAAAGGGAGATTTAACTCACTTAGCTGAACAAACGCACAGCAGAGCAGATTGAAGGATACGTTTCTTCTGTGTTTTAGGCAGAGTTTTACTGCTATTTCGTTATATGCGGGAATAGTGCTGGAAATGCCTGGAAATGCCTGTTTTGAGATCTCTCCACAGAAAGCGTTTCCAGACTTCCCCTTCAACACACGAGTTTAACTCTGTAAGTTGAATGCACACATTGAAGACCGTTCTGTTAGGTAGCTCCGTTTTGGTTTTAGAAGCAGACAGTTCTCCTTACAGCATATACTCCCATTCACTGAGAAATGTCCAAACGCAGCTCTTACCAGAAACGTGTTTCTAACTCCTGAATCTAAAGGGAGATTTAACTCACTTAGCTGAACAAACGCACAGCAGAGCAGATTGAAGGATACGTTTCTTCTGTGTTTTAGGCAGAGTTTTACTGCTATTTCGTTATATGCGGGAATAGTGCTGGAAATGCCTGGAAATGCCTGTTTTGAGATCTCTCCACAGAAAGCGTTTCCAGACTTCCCCTTCAACACACGAGTTTAACTCTGTAAGTTGAATGCACACATTGAAGACCGTTCTGTTAGGTAGCTCCGTTTTGGTTTTAGAAGCAGACAGTTCTCCTTACAGCATATACTCCCATTCACTGAGAAATGTCCAAACGCAGCTCTTAACAGAACGTGTTTCTAACTCCTGAATCTAAAGGGAGATTTAACTCACTTAGCTGAACAAACGCACAGCAGAGCAGATTGAAGGATACGTTTCTTCTGTGTTTTAGGCAGAGTTTTACTGCTATTTCGTTATATGCAGGAATAGTGCTGGAAATGCCTGGAAATGCCTGTTTTGAGATCTCTCCACAGAAAGCGTTTCCAGACTTCCCCTTCAACACACGAGTTTAACTCTGTAAGTTGAATGCACACATTGAAGACCGTTCTGTTAGGTAGCTCCGTTTTGGTTTTAGAAGCAGACAGTTCTCCTTACAGCATATACTCCCATTCACGGAGAAATGTCCAAACCGCAGCTCTTACCAGAAACTTGTTTCTAACTCCTGAATCTAAAGGGAGATTTAACTCACTTAGCTGAACAAACGCACAGCAGAGCAGATTGAAGGATACGTTTCTTCTGTGTTTTAGGCAGAGTTTTACTGCTATTTCGTTATATGCGGGAATAGTGCTGGAAATGCCTGGAAATGCCTGTTTTGAGATCTCTCCACAGAAAGCGTTTCCAGACTTCCCCTTCAACACACGAGTTTAACTCTGTAAGTTGAATGCACACATTGAAGACCGTTCTGTTAGGTAGCTCCGTTTTGGTTTTAGAAGCAGACAGTTCTCCTTACAGCATATACTCCCATTCACTGAGAAATGTCCAAACGCAGCTCTTACCAGAAACGTGTTTCTAACTCCTGAATCTAAAGGGAGATTTAACTCACTTAGCTGAACAAACGCACAGCAGAGCAGATTGAAGGATACGTTTCTTCTGTGTTTTTAGGCAGAGTTTTACTGCTATTTCGTTATATGCGGGAATAGTCCTGGAAATGCCTCTTTTGAGATCTCTCCACAGAAAGCGTTTCCAGACTTCCCCTTCAACACACGAGTTTAACTCTGTAAGTTGAATGCACACATTGAAGACCGTTCTGTTAGGTAGCTCCGTTTTGGTTTAGAAGCAGACAGTTCTCCTTACAGCATATACTCCCATTCACTGAGAAATGTCCAAACGCAGCTCTTACCAGAAACGTGTTTCTAACTCCTGAATCTAAAGGGAGATTTAACTCACTTAGCTGAACAAACGCACAGCAGAGCAGATTGAAGGATACGTTTCTTCTGTGTTTTAGGCAGAGTTTTACTGCTATTTCGTTATATGCGGGAATAGTGCTGGAAATGCCTGTTTTGAGATCTCTCCACAGAAAGCGTTTCCAGACTTCCCTTCAACACACGAGTTTAACTCTGTAAGTTGAATGCACACATTGAAGACCGTTCTGTTAGGTAGCTCCGTTTTGGTTTTAGAAGCAGACAGTTCTCCTTACAGCATATACTCCCATTCACTGAGAAATGTCCAAACGCAGCTCTTACCAGAAACGTGTTTCTAACTCCTGAATCTAAAGGGAGATTTTAACTCACTTAGCTGAACAAACGCACAGCAGAGCAGATTGAAGGATACGTTTCTTCTGTGTTTTAGGCAGAGTTTTACTGCTATTTCGTTATATGCAGGAATAGTGCTGGAAATGCCTGGAAATGCCTGTTTTGAGATCTCTCCACAGAAAGCGTTTCCAGACTTCCCCTTCAACACACGAGTTTAACTCTGTAAGTTGAATGCACACATTGAAGACCGTTCTGTTAGGTAGCTCCGTTTTGGTTTTAGAAGCAGACAGTTCTCCTTACAGCATATACTCCCATTCACTGAGAAATGTCCAAACGCAGCTCTTACCAGAAACGTGTTTCTAACTCCTGAATCTAAAGGGAGATTTTAACTCACTTAGCTGAACAAACGCACAGCAGAGCAGATTGAAGGATACGTTTCTTCTGTGTTTTAGGCAGAGTTTTACTGCTATTTCGTTATATGCGGGAATAGTGCTGGAAATGCCTGTTTTGAGATCTCTCCACAGAAAGCGTTTCCAGACTTCCCCTTCAACACACGAGTTTAACTCTGTAAGTTGAATGCACACATTGAAGACCGTTCTGTTAGGTAGGCTCCGTTTTGGTTTTAGAAGCAGACAGTTCTCCTTACAGCATATACTCCCATTCACTGAGAAATGTCCAAACGCAGCTCTTACCAGAAACGTGTTTCTAACTCCTGAATCTAAAGGGAGATTTAACTCACTTAGCTGAACAAACGCACAGCATAGCAGATTGAAGGATACGTTTCTTCTGTGTTTTAGGCAGAGTTTTACTGCTATTTCGTTATATGCGGGAATAGTGCTGGAAATGCCTGTTTGAGATCTCTCCACAGAAAGCGTTTCCAGACTTCCCCTTCAACACACGAGTTTAACTCTGTAAGTTGAATGCACACATTGAAGACCGTTCTGTTAGGTAGCTCCGTTTTGGTTTTAGAAGCAGACAGTTCTCCTTACAGCATATACTCCCATTCACTGAGAAATGTCCAAACGCAGCTCTTACCAGAAACGTGTTTCTAACTCCTGAATCTAAAGGGAGATTTAACTCACTTAGCTGAACAAACGCACAGCAGAGCAGATTGAAGGATACATTTCTTCTGTGTTTTAGGCAGAGTTTTACTGCTATTTCGTTATATGCGGGAATAGTGCTGGAAATGCCTGGAAATGCCTGTTTTGAGATCTCTCCACAGAAAGCGTTTCCAGACTTCCCCTTCAACACACGAGTTTAACTCTGTAAGTTGAATGCACACATTGAAGACCGTTCTGTTAGGTAGCTCCGTTTTGGTTTTAGAAGCAGACAGTTCTCCTTACAGCATATACTCCCATTCACTGAGAAATGTCCAAACGCAGCTCTTACCAGAAACGTGTTTCTAACTCCTGAATATAAAGGGAGATTTAACTCACTTAGCTGAACAAACGCACAGCAGAGCAGATTGAAGGATACGTTTCTTCTGTGTTTTAGGCAGAGTTTTACTGCTATTTCGTTATATGCGGGAATAGTGCTGGAAATGCCTGGAAATGCCTGTTTTGAGATCTCTCCACAGAAAGCGTTTCCAGACTTCCCCTTCAACACACGAGTTTAACTCTGTAAGTTGAATGCACACATTGAAGACCGTTCTGTTAGGTAGCTCCGTTTTGGTTTTAGAAGCAGACAGTTCTCCTTACAGCATATATTCCCATTCACTGAGAAATGTCCAAACGCAGCTCTTACCAGAAACGTGTTTCTAACTCCTGAATCTAAAGGGAGATTTAACTCACTTAGCTGAACAAACGCACAGCAGAGCAGTTTGAAGGATACGTTTCTTCTGTGTTTTAGGCAGAGTTTTACTGCTATTTCGTTATATGCGGGAATAGTGCTGGAAATGCCTGGAAATGCCTGTTTTGAGATCTCTCCACAGAAAGCGTTTCCAGGCTTCCCCTTCAACACACGAGTTTAACTCTGTAAGTTGAATGCACACATGAAGACCGTTCTGTTAGGTAGCTCCGTTTTGGTTTAGAAGCAGACAGTTTCTCCTTACAGCATATACTCCCATTCACTGAGAAATGTCCAAATGCAGCTCTTACCAGAAACGTGTTTCTAACTCCTGAATCTAAAGGGAGATTTAACTCACTTAGCTGAACAAACGCACAGCAGAGCAGATTGAAGGATACGTTTCTTCTGTGTTTTAGGCAGAGTTTTACTGCTATTTCGTTATATGCAGGAATAGGGATGTGGAAATGCCTGTTTTGAGATCTCTCCACAGAAAGCGTTTCCAGACTTCCCCTTCAACACACGAGTTTAACTCTGTAAGTTGAATGCACACATTGAAGACCGTTCTGTTAGGTAGCTCCGTTTTGGTTTTAGAAGCAGACAGTTCTCCTTACAGCATATACTCCCATTCACTGAGAAATGTCCAAACGCAGCTCTTACCAGAAACGTGTTTCTAACTCCTGAATCTAAAGGGAGATTTAACCCACTTAGCTGAACAAACGCACAGCAGAGCAGATTGAAGGATACGTTTCTTCTGTGTTTTAGGCAGAGTTTTACTGCTATTTCGTTATATGCGGGAATAGTGCTGGAAATGCCTGGAAATGCCTGTTTTGAGATCTCTCCACAGAAAGCGTTTCCAGACTTCCCCTTCAACACACGAGTTTAACTCTGTAAGTTGAATGCACACATTGAAGACCGTTCTGTTAGGTAGCTCCGTTTTGGTTTTAGAAGCAGACAGTTCTCCTTACAGCATATACTCCCATTCACTGAGAAATGTCCAAACGCAGCTCTTACCAGAAACGTGTTTTCTAACTCCTGAATCTAAAGGGAGATTTAACTCACTTAGCTGAACAAACGCACAGCAGAGCAGATTGAAGGATACGTTTCTTCTGTGTTTTAGGCAGAGTTTTACTGCTATTTCGTTATATGCGGGAATAGTGCTGGAAATGCCTGGAAATGCCTGTTTTGAGATCTCTCCACAGAAAGCGTTTCCAGACTTCCCCTTCAACACACGAGTTTAACTCTGTAAGTTGAATGCACACATTGAAGACCGTTCTGTTAGGTAGCTCCGTTTTGGTTTTAGAAGCAGACAGTTCTCCTTACAGCATATACTCCCATTCACTGAGAAATGTCCAAACGCAGCTCTTACCAGAAAACGTGTTTCTAACTCCTGAATCTAAAGGGAGATTTAACTCACTTAGCTGAACAAACGCACAGCAGAGCAGATTGAAGGATACGTTTTCTTCTGTGTTTTAGGCAGAGTTTTACTGCTATTTCGTTATATGCGGGAATAGTGCTGGAAATGCCTGGAAATGCCTGTTTTGAGATCTCTCCACAGAAAGCGTTTCCAGACTTCCCCTTCAACACACGAGTTTAACTCTGTAAGTTGAATGCACACATTGAAGACCGTTCTGTTAGGTAGCTCCGTTTTGGTTTTAGAAGCAGACAGTTCTCCTTACAGCATATACTCCCATTCACTGAGAAATGTCCAAACGCAGCTCTTACCAGAAACGTGTTTCTAACTCCTGAATCTAAAGGGAGATTTAACTCACTTAGCTGAACAAACGCACAGCAGAGCAGATTGAAGGATACGTTTCTTCTGTGTTTTAGGCAGAGTTTTACTGCTATTTCGTTATATGCGGGAATAGTCCTGGAAATGCCTCTTTTGAGATCTCTCCACAGAAAGCGTTTCCAGACTTCCCCTTCAACACACGAGTTTAACTCTGTAAGTTGAATGCACACATTGAAGACCGTTCTGTTAGGTAGCTCCGTTTTGGTTTTAGAAGCAGACAGTTCTCCTTACAGCATATACTCCCATTCACTGAGAAATGTCCAAACGCAGCTCTTACCAGAAACGTGTTTCTAACTCCTGAATCTAAAGGGAGATTTAACTCACTTAGCTGAACAAACGCACAGCAGAGCAGATTGAAGGATACGTTTCTTCTGTGTTTTAGGCAGAGTTTTACTGCTATTTCGTTATATGCGGGAATAGTGCTGGAAATGCCTGTTTTGAGATCTCTCCACAGAAAGCGTTTCCAGACTTCCCCTTCAACACACGAGTTTAACTCTGTAAGTTGAATGCACACATTGAAGACCGTTCTGTTAGGTAGCTCCGTTTTGGTTTTAGAAGCAGACAGTTCTCCTTACAGCATATACTCCCATTCACTGAGAAATGTCCAAACGCAGCTCTTACCAGAAACGTGTTTCTAACTCCTGAATCTAAAGGGAGATTTAACTCACTTAGCTGAACAAACGCACAGCAGAGCAGATTGAAGGATACGTTTCTTCTGTGTTTTAGGCAGAGTTTTACTGCTATTTCGTTATATGCAGGAATAGTGCTGGAAATGCCTGGAAATGCCTGTTTTGAGATCTCTCCACAGAAAGCGTTTCCAGACTTCCCCTTCAACACACGAGTTTAACTCTGTAAGTTGAATGCACACATTGAAGACCGTTCTGTAAGGTAGCTCCGTTTTGGTTTTAGAAGCAGACAGTTCTCCTTACAGCATATACTCCCATTCACGGAGAAATGTCCAAACGCAGCTCTTACCAGAAACGTGTTTCTAACTCCTGAATCTAAAGGGAGATTTAACTCACTTAGCTGAACAAACGCACAGCAGAGCAGATTGAAGGATACGTTTCTTCTGTGTTTTAGGCAGAGTTTTACTGCTATTTCGTTATCTGCGGGAATAGTGCTGGAAATGCCTGGAAATGCCTGTTTTGAGATCTCTCCACAGAAAGCGTTTCCAGACTTCCCCTTCAACACACGAGTTTAACTCTGTAAGTTGAATGCACACATTGAAGACCGTTCTGTTAGGTAGCTCCGTTTTGGTTTTAGAAGCAGACAGTTCTCCTTACAGCATATACTCCCATTCACTGAGAAATGTCCAAACGCAGCTCTTACCAGAAACGTGTTTCTAACTCCTGAATCTAAAGGGAGATTTAACTCACTTAGCTGAACAAACGCACAGCAGAGCAGATTGAAGGATACGTTTCTTCTGTGTTTTAGGCAGAGTTTTACTGCTATTTCGTTATATGCGGGAATAGTGCTGGAAATGCCGGAAATGCCTGTTTTGAGATCTCTCCACAGAAAGCGTTTCCAGACTTCCCCTTCAACACACGAGTTTAACTCTGTAAGTTGAATGCACACATTGAAGACCGTTCTGTTAGGTAGCTCCGTTTTGGTTTTAGAAGCAGACAGTTCTCCTTACAGCATATAATCCCATTCACTGAGAAATGTCCAAACGCAGCTCTTACCAGAAACGTGTTTCTAACTCCTGAATCTAAAGGGAGATTTAACTCACTTAGCTGAACAAACGCACAGCAGAGCAGATTGAAGGATACGTTTCTTCTGTGTTTTAGGCAGAGTTTTACTGCTATTTCGTTATATGCGGGAATAGTGCTGGAAATGCCTGGAAATGCCTGTTTTGAGATCTCTCCACAGAAAGCGTTTCCAGACTTCCCCTTCAACACACGAGTTTAACTCTGTAAGTTGAATGCACACATTGAAGACCGTTCTGTTAGGTAGCTCCGTTTTGGTTTTAGAAGCAGACAGTTCTCCTTACAGCATATACTCCCATTCACTGAGAAATGTCCAAACGCAGCTCTTACCAGAAACGTGTTTCTAACTCCTGAATCTAAAGGGAGATTTAACTCACTTAGCTGAACAAACGCACAGCAGAGCAGATTGAAGGATACGTTTCTTCTGTGTTTTAAGCAGAGTTTTACTGCTATTTCGTTATATGCGGGAATAGTGCTGGAAATGCCTGTTTTGAGATCTCTCCACAGAAAGCGTTTCCAGACTTCCCTTCAACACACGAGTTTAACTCTGTAAGTTGAATGCACACATTGAAGACCGTTCTGTTAGGTAGCTCCGTATTTGGTTTTAGAAGCAGACAGTTCTCCTTACAGCATATACTCCCATTCACTGAGAAATGTCCAAACGCAGCTCTTACCAGAAACGTGTTTCTAACTCCTGAATCTAAAGGGAGATTTAACTCACTTAGCTGAACAAACGCACAGCAGAGCAGATTGAAGGATACGTTTCTTCTGTGTTTTAGGCAAGAGTTTTACTGCTATTTCGTTATATGCAGGAATAGTGCTGGAAATGCCTGAAATGCCTGTTTTGAGATCTCTCCACAGAAAGCGTTTCCAGACTTCCCCTTCAACACACGAGTTTAACTCTGTAAGTTGAATGCACACATTGAAGACCGTTCTGTTAGGTAGCTCCGTTTTGGTTTTAGAAGCAGACAGTTCTCCTTACAGCATATACTCCCATTCACGGAGAAATGTCCAAACGCAGCTCTTACCAGAAACGTGTTTCTAACTCCTGAATCTAAAGGGAGATTTAACTCACTTAGCTGAACAAACGCACAGCAGAGCAGATTGAAGGATACGTTTCTTCTGTGTTTTAGGCAGAGTTTTACTGCTATTTCGTTATATGCGGGAATAGTGCTGGAAATGCCTGGAAATGCCTGTTTTGAGATCTCTCCACAGAAAGCGTTTCCAGACTTCCCCTTCAACACACGAGTTTAACTCTGTAAGTTGAATGCACACATTGAAGACCGTTCTGTTAGGTAGCTCCGTTTTGGTTTTAGAAGCAGACAGTTCTCCTTACAGCATATACTCCCATTCACTGAGAAATGTCCAAACGCAGCTCTTACCAGAAACGTGTTTCTAACTCCTGAATCTAAAGGGAGATTTAACTCACTTAGCTGAACAAACGCACAGCAGAGCAGATTGAAGGATACGTTTCTTCTGTGTTTTAGGCAGAGTTTTACTGCTATTTCGTTATATGCGGGAATAGTGCTGGAAATGCCTGGAAATGCCTGTTTTGAGATCTCTCCACAGAAAGCGTTTCCAGACTTCCCCTTCAACACACGAGTTTAACTCTGTAAGTTGAATGCCACACATTGAAGACCGTTCTGTTAGGTAGCTCCGTTTTGGTTTTAGAAGCAGACAGTTCTCCTTACAGCATATACTCCCATTCACTGAGAAATGTCCAAACGCAGCTCTTAACAGAAACGTGTTTCTAACTCCTGAATCTAAAGGGAGATTTAACTCACTTAGCTGAACAAACGCACAGCAGAGCAGATTGAAGGATACGTTTCTTCTGTGTTTTAGGCAGAGTTTTACTGCTATTTCGTTATATGCAGGAATAGTGCTGGAAATGCCTGGAAATGCCTGTTTTGAGATCTCTCCACAGAAAGCGTTTCCAGACTTCCCCTTCAACACACGAGTTTAACTCTGTAAGTTGAATGCACACATTGAAGACCGTTCTGTTAGGTAGCTCCGTTTTTGGTTTAGAAGCAGACAGTTCTCCTTACAGCATATACTCCCATTCACGGAGAAATGTCCAAACGCAGCTCTTACCAGAAACTTGTTTCTAACTCCTGAATCTAAAGGGAGATTTAACTCACTTAGCTGAACAAACGCACAGCAGAGCAGATTGAAGGATACGTTTCTTCTGTGTTTTAGGCAGAGTTTTACTGCTATTTCGTTATATGCGGGAATAGTGCTGGAAATGCCTGGAAATGCCTGTTTTGAGATCTCTCCACAGAAAGCGTTTCCAGACTTCCCCTTCAACACACGAGTTTAACTCTGTAAGTTGAATGCACACATTGAAGACCGTTCTGTTAGGTAGCTCCGTTTTGGTTTTAGAAGCAGACAGTTCTCCTTACAGCATATACTCCCATTCACTGAGAAATGTCCAAACGCAGCTCTTACCAGAAACGTGTTTCTAACTCCTGAATCTAAAGGGAGATTTAACTCACTTAGCTGAACAAACGCACAGCAGAGCAGATTGAAGGATACGTTTCTTCTGTGTTTTAGGCAGAGTTTTACTGCTATTTCGTTATATGCGGGAATAGTCCTGGAAATGCCTCTTTTGAGATCTCTCCACAGAAAGCGTTTCCAGACTTCCCCTTCAACACACGAGTTTAACTCTGTAAGTTGAATGCACACATTGAAGACCGTTCTGTTAGGTAGCTCCGTTTGGTTTTAGAAGCAGACAGTTCTCCTTACAGCATATACTCCCATTCACTGAGAAATGTCCAAACGCAGCTCTTACAGAAACGTGTTTCTAACTCCTGAATCTAAAGGGAGATTTAACTCACTTAGCTGAACAAACGCACAGCAGAGCAGATTGAAGGATACGTTTCTTCTGTGTTTTAGGCAGAGTTTTACTGCTATTTCGTTATATGCGGGAATAGTGCTGGAAATGCCTGTTTTGAGATCTCTCCACAGAAAGCGTTTCCAGACTTCCCCTTCAACACACGAGTTTAACTCTGTAAGTTGAATGCACACATTGAAGACCGTTCTGTTAGGTAGCTCCGTTTTGGTTTTAGAAGCAGACAGTTCTCCTTACAGCATATACTCCCATTCACTGAGAAATGTCCAAACGCAGCTCTTACCAGAAACGTGTTTCTAACTCCTGAATCTAAAGGGAGATTTAACTCACTTAGCTGAACAAACGCACAGCAGAGCAGATTGAAGGATACGTTTCTTCTGTGTTTTAGGCAGAGTTTTACTGCTATTTCGTTATATGCAGGAATAGTGCTGGAAATGCCTGGAAATGCCTGTTTTGAGATCTCTCCACAGAAAGCGTTTCCAGACTTCCCCTTCAACACACGAGTTTAACTCTGTAAGTTGAATGCACACATTGAAGACCGCTCTGTAAGGTAGCTCCGTTTTTGGTTTTAGAAGCAGACAGTTCTCCTTACAGCATATACTCCCATTCACGGAGAAATGTCCAAACGCAGCTCTTACCAGAAACGTGTTTCTAACTCCTGAATCTAAAGGGAGATTTAACTCACTTAGCTGAACAAACGCACAGCAGAGCAGATTGAAGGATACGTTTCTTCTGTGTTTTAGGCAGAGTTTTACTGCTATTTCGTTATCTGCGGGAATAGTGCTGGAAATGCCTGGAAATGCCTGTTTTGAGATCTCTCCACAGAAAGCGTTTCCAGACTTCCCCTTCAACACACGAGTTTAACTCTGTAAGTTGAATGCACACATTGAAGACCGTTCTGTTAGGTAGCTCCGTTTTGGTTTTAGAAGCAGACAGTTCTCCTTACAGCATATACTCCCATTCACTGAGAAATGTCCAAACGCAGCTCTTACCAGAAACGTGTTTCTAACTCCTGAATCTAAAGGGAGATTTAACTCACTTAGCTGAACAAACGCACAGCAGAGCAGATTGAAGGATACGTTTCTTCTGTGTTTTAGCAGAGTTTTACTGCTATTTCGTTATATGCAGGAATAGTGCTGGAAATGCCTGGAAATGCCTGTTTTGAGATCTCTCCACAGAAAGCGTTTCCAGACTTCCCCTTCAACACACGAGTTTAACTCTGTAAGTTGAATGCACACATTGAAGACCGTTCTGTTAGGTAGCTCCGTTTTGGTTTTAGAAGCAGACAGTTCTCCTTACAGCATATACTCCCATTCACGGAGAAATGTCCAAACGCAGCTCTTACCAGAAACGTGTTTCTAACTCCTGAATCTAAAGGGAGATTTAACTCACTTAGCTGAACAAACGCACAGCAGAGCAGATTGAAGGATACGTTTCTTCTGTGTTTTAGGCAGAGTTTTACTGCTATTTCGTTATATGCGGGAATAGTGCTGGAAATGCCTGGAAATGCCTGTTTTGAGATCTCTCCACAGAAAGCGTTTCCAGACTTCCCCTTCAACACACGAGTTTAACTCTGTAAGTTGAATGCACACATTGAAGACCGTTCTGTTAGGTAGCTCCGTTTTGGTTTTAGAAGCAGACAGTTCTCCTTACAGCATATACTCCCATTCACTGAGAAATGTCCAAACGCAGCTCTTACCAGAAACGTGTTTCTAACTCCTGAATCTAAAGGGAGATTTAACTCACTTAGCTGAACAAACGCACAGCAGAGCAGATTGAAGGATACGTTTCTTCTGTGTTTTAGGCAGAGTTTTACTGCTATTTCGTTATATGCGGGAATAGTGCTGGAAATGCCTGGAAATGCCTGTTTTGAGATCTCTCCACAGAAAGCGTTTCCAGACTTCCCCTTCAACACACGAGTTTAACTCTGTAAGTTGAATGCACACATTGAAGACCGTTCTGTTAGGTAGCTCCGTTTTGGTTTTAGAAGCAGACAGTTCTCCTTACAGCATATACTCCCATTCACTGAGAAATGTCCAAACGCAGCTCTTACCAGAAACGTGTTTCTAACTCCTGAATCTAAAGGGAGATTTAACTCACTTAGCTGAACAAACGCACAGCAGAGCAGATTGAAGGATACGTTTCTTCTGTGTTTTAGGCAGAGTTTTACTGCTATTTCGTTATATGCAGGAATAGTGCTGGAAATGCCTGGAAATGCCTGTTTTGAGATCTCTCCACAGAAAGCGTTTCCAGACTTCCCCTTCAACACACGAGTTTAACTCTGTAAGTTGAATGCACACATTGAAGACCGTTCTGTTAGGTAGCTCCGTTTTGGTTTTAGAAGCAGACAGTTCTCCTTACAGCATATACTCCCATTCACGGAGAAATGTCCAAACGCAGCTCTTACCAGAAACTTGTTTCTAACTCCTGAATCTAAAGGGAGATTTAACTCACTTAGCTGAACAAACGCACAGCAGAGCAGATTGAAGGATACGTTTCTTCTGTGTTTTAGGCAGAGTTTTACTGCTATTTCGTTATATGCGGGAATAGTGCTGGAAATGCCTGGAAATGCCTGTTTTGAGATCTCTCCACAGAAAGCGTTTCCAGACTTCCCCTTCAACACACGAGTTTAACTCTGTAAGTTGAATGCACACATTGAAGACCGTTCTGTTAGGTAGCTCCGTTTTGGTTTTAGAAGCAGACAGTTCTCCTTACAGCATATACTCCCATTCACTGAGAAATGTCCAAACGCAGCTCTTACCAGAAACGTGTTTCTAACTCCTGAATCTAAAGGGAGATTTAACTCACTTAGCTGAACAAACGCACAGCAGAGCAGATTGAAGGATACGTTTCTTCTGTGTTTTAGGCAGAGTTTTACTGCTATTTCGTTATATGCGGGAATAGTCCTGGAAATGCCTCTTTTGAGATCTCTCCACAGAAAGCGTTTCCAGACTTCCCCTTCAACACACGAGTTTAACTCTGTAAGTTGAATGCACACATTGAAGACCGTTCTGTTAGGTAGCTCCGTTTTGGTTTTAGAAGCAGACAGTTCTCCTTACAGCATATACTCCCATTCACTGAGAAATGTCCAAACGCAGCTCTTACCAGAAACGTGTTTCTAACTCCTGAATCTAAAGGGAGATTTAACTCACTTAGCTGAACAAACGCACAGCAGAGCAGATTGAAGGATACGTTTCTTCTGTGTTTTAGGCAGAGTTTTACTGCTATTTCGTTATATGCGGGAATAGTGCTGGAAATGCCTGTTTTGAGATCTCTCCACAGAAAGCGTTTCCAGACTTCCCCTTCAACACACGAGTTTAACTCTGTAAGTTGAATGCACACATTGAAGACCGTTCTGTTAGGTAGCTCCGTTTTGGTTTTAGAAGCAGACAGTTCTCCTTACAGCATATACTCCCATTCACTGAGAAATGTCCAAACGCAGCTCTTACCAGAAACGTGTTTCTAACTCCTGAATCTAAAGGGAGATTTAACTCACTTAGCTGAACAAACGCACAGCAGAGCAGATTGAAGGATACGTTTCTTCTGTGTTTTAGGCAGAGTTTTACTGCTATTTCGTTATATGCAGGAATAGTGCTGGAAATGCCTGGAAATGCCTGTTTTGAGATCTCTCCACAGAAAGCGTTTCCAGACTTCCCCTTCAACACACGAGTTTAACTCTGTAAGTTGAATGCACACATTGAAGACCGCTCTGTAAGGTAGCTCCGTTTTGGTTTTAGAAGCAGACAGTTCTCCTTACAGCATATACTCCCATTCACGGAGAAATGTCCAAACGCAGCTCTTACCAGAAACGTGTTTCTAACTCCTGAATCTAAAGGGAGATTTAACTCACTTAGCTGAACAAACGCACAGCAGAGCAGATTGAAGGATACGTTTCTTCTGTGTTTTAGGCAGAGTTTTACTGCTATTTCGTTATCTGCGGGAATAGTGCTGGAAATGCCTGGAAATGCCTGTTTTGAGATCTCTCCACAGAAAGCGTTTCCAGACTTCCCCTTCAACACACGAGTTTAACTCTGTAAGTTGAATGCACACATTGAAGACCGTTCTGTTAGGTAGCTCCGTTTTGGTTTTAGAAGCAGACAGTTCTCCTTACAGCATATACTCCCATTCACTGAGAAATGTCCAAACGCAGCTCTTACCAGAAACGTGTTTCTAACTCCTGAATCTAAAGGGAGATTTAACTCACTTAGCTGAACAAACGCACAGCAGAGCAGATTGAAGGATACGTTTCTTCTGTGTTTTAGGCAGAGTTTTACTGCTATTTCGTTATATGCGGGAATAGTGCTGGAAATGCCCGGAAATGCCTGTTTTGAGATCTCTCCACAGAAAGCGTTTCCAGACTTCCCCTTCAACACACGAGTTTAACTCTGTAAGTTGAATGCACACATTGAAGACCGTTCTGTTAGGTAGCTCCGTTTTGGTTTTAGAAGCAGACAGTTCTCCTTACAGCATATACTCCCATTCACTGAGAAATGTCCAAACGCAGCTCTTACCAGAAACGTGTTTCTAACTCCTGAATCTAAAGGGAGATTTAACTCACTTAGCTGAACAAACGCACAGCAGAGCAGATTGAAGGATACGTTTCTTCTGTGTTTTAGGCAGAGTTTTACTGCTATTTCGTTATATGCGGGAATAGTGCTGGAAATGCCTGTTTTGAGATCTCTCCACAGAAAGCGTTTCCAGACTTCCCCTTCAACACACGAGTTTAACTCTGTAAGTTGAATGCACACATTGAAGACCGTTCTGTTAGGTAGCTCCGTTTTGGTTTTAGAAGCAGACAGTTCTCCTTACAGCATATACTCCCATTCACTGAGAAATGTCCAAACGCAGCTCTTACCAGAAACGTGTTTCTAACTCCTGAATCTAAAGGGAGATTTAACTCACTTAGCTGAACAAACGCACAGCAGAGCAGATTGAAGGATACGTTTCTTCTGTGTTTTAGGCAGAGTTTTACTGCTATTTCGTTATATGCGGGAATAGTGCTGGAAATGCCTGGAAATGCCTGTTTTGAGATCTCTCCACAGAAAGCGTTTCCAGACTTCCCCTTCAACACACGAGTTTAACTCTGTAAGTTGAATGCACACATTGAAGACCGTTCTGTTAGGTAGCTCCGTTTTGGTTTTAGAAGCAGACAGTTCTCCTTACAGCATATACTCCCATTCACTGAGAAATGTCCAAACGCAGCTCTTACCAGAAACGTGTTTCTAACTCCTGAATCTAAAGGGAGATTTAACTCACTTAGCTGAACAAACGCACAGCAGAGCAGATTGAAGGATACGTTTCTTCTGTGTTTTAGGCAGAGTTTTACTGCTATTTCGTTATATGCGGGAATAGTGCTGGAAATGCCTGGAAATGCCTGTTTTGAGATCTCTCCACAGAAAGCGTTTCCAGACTTCCCCTTCAACACACGAGTTTAACTCTGTAAGTTGAATGCACACATTGAAGACCGTTCTGTTAGGTAGCTCCGTTTTGGTTTTAGAAGCAGACAGTTCTCCTTACAGCATATACTCCCATTCACTGAGAAATGTCCAAACGCAGCTCTTACCAGAAACGTGTTTCTAACTCCTGAATCTAAAGGGAGATTTAACTCACTTAGCTGAACAAACGCACAGCAGAGCAGATTGAAGGATACGTTTCTTCTGTGTTTTAGGCAGAGTTTTACTGCTATTTCGTTATATGCGGGAATAGTGCTGGAAATGCCTGGAAATGCCTGTTTTGAGATCTCTCCACAGAAAGCGTTTCCAGACTTCCCCTTCAACACACGAGTTTAACTCTGTAAGTTGAATGCACACATTGAAGACCGTTCTGTTAGGTAGCTCCGTTTTGGTTTTAGAAGCAGACAGTTCTCCTTACAGCATATACTCCCATTCACTGAGAAATGTCCAAACGCAGCTCTTACCAGAAACGTGTTTCTAACTCCTGAATCTAAAGGGAGATTTAACTCACTTAGCTGAACAAACGCACAGCAGAGCAGATTGAAGGATACGTTTCTTCTGTGTTTTAGGCAGAGTTTTACTGCTATTTCGTTATATGCGGGAATAGTGCTGGAAATGCCTGTTTTGAGATCTCTCCACAGAAAGCGTTTCCAGACTTCCCCTTCAACACACGAGTTTAACTCTGTAAGTTGAATGCACACATTGAAGACCGTTCTGTTAGGTAGCTCCGTTTTGGTTTTAGAAGCAGACAGTTCTCCTTACAGCATATACTCCCATTCACTGAGAAATGTCCAAACGCAGCTCTTACCAGAAACGTGTTTCTAACTCCTGAATCTAAAGGGAGATTTAACTCACTTAGCTGAACAAACGCACAGCAGAGCAGATTGAAGGATACGTTTCTTCTGTGTTTTAGGCAGACTTTTACTGCTATTTCGTTATATGCGGGAATAGTGCTGGAAATGCCTGGAAATGCCTGTTTTGAGATCTCTCCACAGAAAGCGTTTCCAGACTTCCCCTTCAACACACGAGTTTAACTCTGTAAGTTGAATGCACACATTGAAGACCGTTCTGTTAGGTAGCTCCGTTTTGGTTTTAGAAGCAGACAGTTCTCCTTACAGCATATACTCCCATTCACTGAGAAATGTCCAAACGCAGCTCTTACCAGAAACGTGTTTCTAACTCCTGAATCTAAAGGGAGATTTAACTCACTTAGCTGAACAAACGCACAGCAGAGCAGATTGAAGGATACGTTTCTTCTGTGTTTTAGGCAGAGTTTTACTGCTATTTCGTTATATGCGGGAATAGTGCTGGAAATGCCTGTTTTGAGATCTCTCCACAGAAAGCGTTTCCAGACTTCCCCTTCAACACACGAGTTTAACTCTGTAAGTTGAATGCACACATTGAAGACCGTTCTGTTAGGTAGCTCCGTTTTGGTTTTAGAAGCAGACAGTTCTCCTTACAGCATATACTCCCATTCACTGAGAAATGTCCAAACGCAGCTCTTACCAGAAACGTGTTTCTAACTCCTGAATCTAAAGGGAGATTTAACTCACTTAGCTGAACAAACGCACAGCAGAGCAGATTGAAGGATACGTTTCTTCTGTGTTTTAGGCAGAGTTTTACTGCTATTTCGTTATATGCAGGAATAGTGCTGGAAATGCCTGGAAATGCCTGTTTTGAGATCTCTCCACAGAAAGCGTTTCCAGACTTCCCCTTCAACACACGAGTTTAACTCTGTAAGTTGAATGCACACATTGAAGACCGTTCTGTTAGGTAGCTCCGTTTTGGTTTTAGAAGCAGACAGTTCTCCTTACAGCATATACTCCCATTCACGGAGAAATGTCCAAACGCAGCTCTTACCAGAAACGTGTTTCTAACTCCTGAATCTAAAGGGAGATTTAACTCACTTAGCTGAACAAACGCACAGCAGAGCAGATTGAAGGATACGTTTCTTCTGTGTTTTAGGCAGAGTTTTACTGCTATTTCGTTATATGCGGGAATAGTGCTGGAAATGCCTGGAAATGCCTGTTTTGAGATCTCTCCACAGAAAGCGTTTCCAGACTTCCCCTTCAACACACGAGTTTAACTCTGTAAGTTGAATGCACACATTGAAGACCGTTCTGTTAGGTAGCTCCGTTTTGGTTTTAGAAGCAGACAGTTCTCCTTACAGCATATACTCCCATTCACTGAGAAATGTCCAAACGCAGCTCTTACCAGAAACGTGTTTCTAACTCCTGAATCTAAAGGGAGATTTAACTCACTTAGCTGAACAAACGCACAGCAGAGCAGATTGAAGGATACGTTTCTTCTGTGTTTTAGGCAGAGTTTTACTGCTATTTCGTTATATGCGGGAATAGTGCTGGAAATGCCTGGAAATGCCTGTTTTGAGATCTCTCCACAGAAAGCGTTTCCAGACTTCCCCTTCAACACACGAGTTTAACTCTGTAAGTTGAATGCACACATTGAAGACCGTTCTGTTAGGTAGCTCCGTTTTGGTTTTAGAAGCAGACAGTTCTCCTTACAGCATATACTCCCATTCACTGAGAAATGTCCAAACGCAGCTCTTACCAGAAACGTGTTTCTAACTCCTGAATCTAAAGGGAGATTTAACTCACTTAGCTGAACAAACGCACAGCAGAGCAGATTGAAGGATACGTTTCTTCTGTGTTTTAGGCAGAGTTTTACTGCTATTTCGTTATATGCAGGAATAGTGCTGGAAATGCCTGGAAATGCCTGTTTTGAGATCTCTCCACAGAAAGCGTTTCCAGACTTCCCCTTCAACACACGAGTTTAACTCTGTAAGTTGAATGCACACATTGAAGACCGTTCTGTTAGGTAGCTCCGTTTTGGTTTTAGAAGCAGACAGTTCTCCTTACAGCATATACTCCCATTCACGGAGAAATGTCCAAACGCAGCTCTTACCAGAAACTTGTTTCTAACTCCTGAATCTAAAGGGAGATTTAACTCACTTAGCTGAACAAACGCACAGCAGAGCAGATTGAAGGATACGTTTCTTCTGTGTTTTAGGCAGAGTTTTACTGCTATTTCGTTATATGCGGGAATAGTGCTGGAAATGCCTGGAAATGCCTGTTTTGAGATCTCTCCACAGAAAGCGTTTCCAGACTTCCCCTTCAACACACGAGTTTAACTCTGTAAGTTGAATGCACACATTGAAGACCGTTCTGTTAGGTAGCTCCGTTTTGGTTTTAGAAGCAGACAGTTCTCCTTACAGCATATACTCCCATTCACTGAGAAATGTCCAAACGCAGCTCTTACCAGAAACGTGTTTCTAACTCCTGAATCTAAAGGGAGATTTAACTCACTTAGCTGAACAAACGCACAGCAGAGCAGATTGAAGGATACGTTTCTTCTGTGTTTTAGGCAGAGTTTTACTGCTATTTCGTTATATGCGGGAATAGTCCTGGAAATGCCTCTTTTGAGATCTCTCCACAGAAAGCGTTTCCAGACTTCCCCTTCAACACACGAGTTTAACTCTGTAAGTTGAATGCACACATTGAAGACCGTTCTGTTAGGTAGCTCCGTTTTGGTTTTAGAAGCAGACAGTTCTCCTTACAGCATATACTCCCATTCACTGAGAAATGTCCAAACGCAGCTCTTACCAGAAACGTGTTTCTAACTCCTGAATCTAAAGGGAGATTTAACTCACTTAGCTGAACAAACGCACAGCAGAGCAGATTGAAGGATACGTTTCTTCTGTGTTTTAGGCAGAGTTTTACTGCTATTTCGTTATATGCGGGAATAGTGCTGGAAATGCCTGTTTTGAGATCTCTCCACAGAAAGCGTTTCCAGACTTCCCCTTCAACACACGAGTTTAACTCTGTAAGTTGAATGCACACATTGAAGACCGTTCTGTTAGGTAGCTCCGTTTTGGTTTTAGAAGCAGACAGTTCTCCTTACAGCATATACTCCCATTCACTGAGAAATGTCCAAACGCAGCTCTTACCAGAAACGTGTTTCTAACTCCTGAATCTAAAGGGAGATTTAACTCACTTAGCTGAACAAACGCACAGCAGAGCAGATTGAAGGATACGTTTCTTCTGTGTTTTAGGCAGAGTTTTACTGCTATTTCGTTATATGCAGGAATAGTGCTGGAAATGCCTGGAAATGCCTGTTTTGAGATCTCTCCACAGAAAGCGTTTCCAGACTTCCCCTTCAACACACGAGTTTAACTCTGTAAGTTGAATGCACACATTGAAGACCGTTCTGTAAGGTAGCTCCGTTTTGGTTTTAGAAGCAGACAGTTCTCCTTACAGCATATACTCCCATTCACGGAGAAATGTCCAAACGCAGCTCTTACCAGAAACGTGTTTCTAACTCCTGAATCTAAAGGGAGATTTAACTCACTTAGCTGAACAAACGCACAGCAGAGCAGATTGAAGGATACGTTTCTTCTGTGTTTTAGGCAGAGTTTTACTGCTATTTCGTTATCTGCGGGAATAGTGCTGGAAATGCCTGGAAATGCCTGTTTTGAGATCTCTCCACAGAAAGCGTTTCCAGACTTCCCCTTCAACACACGAGTTTAACTCTGTAAGTTGAATGCACACATTGAAGACCGTTCTGTTAGGTAGCTCCGTTTTGGTTTTAGAAGCAGACAGTTCTCCTTACAGCATATACTCCCATTCACTGAGAAATGTCCAAACGCAGCTCTTACCAGAAACGTGTTTCTAACTCCTGAATCTAAAGGGAGATTTAACTCACTTAGCTGAACAAACGCACAGCAGAGCAGATTGAAGGATACGTTTCTTCTGTGTTTTAGGCAGAGTTTTACTGCTATTTCGTTATATGCGGGAATAGTGCTGGAAATGCCCGGAAATGCCTGTTTTGAGATCTCTCCACAGAAAGCGTTTCCAGACTTCCCCTTCAACACACGAGTTTAACTCTGTAAGTTGAATGCACACATTGAAGACCGTTCTGTTAGGTAGCTCCGTTTTGGTTTTAGAAGCAGACAGTTCTCCTTACAGCATATACTCCCATTCACTGAGAAATGTCCAAACGCAGCTCTTACCAGAAACGTGTTTCTAACTCCTGAATCTAAAGGGAGATTTAACTCACTTAGCTGAACAAACGCACAGCAGAGCAGATTGAAGGAT